>JAADVC010000296.1:0-25132 GCA_023334575.1 Pythium volutum
CGTACCCAACAAGTACGTCGACCCATGTGGTAACCAGGAGGACTGCCGCATGATACCGCTCGCAGCGTTGGCAGAGCAAGGCAACACGGAGACACTCGACATGCTTCTCGCACATGGAGCGTGGGTGCTGGAGAGTGAGACGAGTCTTCTCGTGACGGATGGCTTCGATAGGAACGAGCCGCTCGTCGGTGATTTGCTGCGCCATGGCGCGGACGGCAATTTCGTGTCCAGGAAATACGGCTCTCTACTTCATCGCGCGATCAAGCATGGCGCGATCCCTGTCGTGTATTCGTTCATACTGGAAGGTTTAGCGGACGTTGATGCGCGCGATAAACGGGGCCGGACGCCGCTCATGCTTCTCGCCACCCGTACTGAAGAAGGATTTTGCGATCTGTGGTTCACAAGTGGACTCGTCGAGCTCTTCTTCGCTGTGGCGCCGACATCCGTGCGGTCGACCGTATGCAGCGCAGTATGTTGCACTATGCGATGTGCGATTGCACCTTGGAAGGCGTGCGATTCTTTCTCGAGCGAGGGGTGGATCCGAACCATCAAGATGCTACGGCGGCAACACCCTTGGCCGCATTGTTCCTCCACGCGAAACACGGCATTCACGGTCGCATCGTTAAATGGCTGGATATCGTGCTGCAAGCAGGGGCCAACCCATTCGTGTGTGATAATAGTGGCATGTCAGCGGCTCAAATGCTCGAGACCAGTCCGTCGGGTCGAGTGTACATCCAATCAAGACGATTGTTCTTCAACCAGCATCCATAACGTACCCGTGTGAGTGAGATCCACTCGCCCACTCTGAAGTCACTTAGTTATCTCCATAATCCCATCCTCCTCTTTTGCATATAATAATACGGACTGCCCCTAAGCGCTCGATTATCATTCAAGGTCCTGCAAGCCGATCATCTCCATTTTTCGACTTCCCGTTCTCACACATCACAGATTTTGGAGGATTCCAATAAAGTTAACCTTTCTTAACTTTATGCGTGATGTTTTCCGACAGTGGAAATTACGAAAGCAAGAAAACCCGCGGGCATCCACCATGAGCCTCCACCTACCCAAGCACCAATGGGGGACGCGCAGCATCGACGCGTACGAAAAGATTGAGTGCATCGGCGCTGGCACGTATGGGTACGTCTCTAGCTTTGTACAACTCGCTAGCGCAGGCGCCGCCTAGTCGCAGAGAAATTGCCGTCATATTTCGTTGGCTCACAGAACGGGGCTTGTGTGTATAGGGAGGTGTACATGGCCAAGAACAAGCAGAACCAAGAGGTTGTGGCGATCAAGAAGATCCGCAGTCTCAATGAAGTCCAGGGGCTGCCCGTGACGACGATCCGCGAGATCAAGGTGCTCAAGTGTCTAAACCACCGTAATCTCGTGGAGCTCAAGGAAGTGCTCGTGTCGACGACGCTGAACGACGGCAAGGACGAAGACAGTGCGTGTTGCTTCTGTATTTGGTGTGGATGACGGCAGAGAACCGACTGGAGCTGACGATTTTTTTGGTGTCGCGGCAGCCGAGTTTACGGACCGAGAGAAGGAAGACTCGCTTGAATACTGCCAGGGATCGATCTATCTCGTCCTCGAGTACGTCGAGCACGACCTCACGGGACTCATTGACCGCCAGTATCCGTACGTTGACTGTTACTCTCGGCCAATCCGTCAGGGAATCTCCAAACTGATTGATGGGGTTTATTTCCACAGATTTAACGACGTGGAAATCAAGAGTATCATGCGGCAGCTGATCGAGGTCATGCACCACATGCATTCGCTCGATATCATCCACCGGTACGCTTGGTTGGCTCTATAATACTGCTGCAGTCTACTAACGCTTCGATGGTTTTGATATTACTACTTCTAGGGACATCAAGTGCTCCAACCTGCTGCTCACCAAGACCCATTTACTGAAGGTGGCTGACTTTGGCTTGGCGCGCTCGATCCGTGGTGACCAGCTCTTTACGAACAAGGTCGTGACACTCTGGTACCGCCCGCCAGAGCTGCTGCTGGGCGCAACGAGCTACGATGCGAGTATCGACATGTGGAGCATTGGCTGTGTCATGGCCGAGCTTTATATTGGCCATCCGCTGTTCCAGGGCAAGTCGGAGCTCGAGCAGATTGGCAAGATCTTTGATCTCTGTGGCACGCCGACCGTCGAGTCGTGGCCCGACTACAAGTTTCTGCCCATGACCAACAAGTTTGTACCCGACAAGCGCAAGGAGCGTCGCCTGCGCGAGTACCTGAACCGCGAAGTCACGGCACGAAAGCGCATTTTCCCCAAGGGCGCGCTCGAGCTGATTGAGGCGCTGCTGGTGCTCGACCCAGAGCAGCGGTTGACCGCCGCCAACTGCCTTAAGTCGTTGTACTTCCAGACGCGGCCGTACGCTCCGGAAAACCCGGAATCGCTCCCGCCGATCGCCAACCTTCCGGCGTCCCACGAGTACCAGACCAAGAAGATTCGCCGCGAGCAGGCAGCCAAGCTCGGTGCCAACGGCGCGAATAGCAAAGTCAGTGCCGCAGCAGCAGCCGGAGGCGGCGACGGTGCTGACAAGAAGAACTTCAAGGCGAAGGGCGAGGGCGCGGCGGGCGAGCCATCGGCCAAGCGACGAAAAGAGGTGTGAGGCTGAGAAACTCGGGCACCTGTGCTCGTCCCTGTTGGGCTCATCTCCTCCTGCTAATAACAAACGAACTCAAAGAAACAAGTGCGCGGCTTGCTATTGTACTTGTCTGCTTGCTTTGTTATTGTACGGACGAATGGCAGATGCTTTCAACTAGTGTCCAAGATAGCGACTGCTTCTCGACGTTGCCTGACTGGCTCCAGGTCCAGACTTCTGGAGCTGTCAGATAGCAAACACATTACATGAGTTTCCCTTTGTGTTGGTGAGCGTCCTACTCGAGTGCGTACCTGCAGCAACAGCGACGGGTTCTTGGTCTTGACAATGCTATTCACCTCCTGCTCATCACCCCACGACCAGCGCGTCAGTTTCCGCATCCCACCGTCCCACTCGTGGTTCATCATACGTGGAGACGCGTCTGCAGCACTTGAAGGCGCATCTTCATCGAATTGTACCGGAACGAAATGTGCTGCCGGATGATCTCGTCGGGCGTGCGCATAAAGTCGACCGAGAGCAGCTCGACGAATTTGTACTCCATGTTTTGGATGAAATCGAGCCGCGCGCGACCGTCGGCCTGCATGAGGTAGACGGCCAAGTGGTTGTGCGGCTCCTTGATGCAGTTGTTGAGCATGCGGATGAGCACGTTGGCGTAGTCGGCAAAGTCAATCATGAGCTTTTGCTGGTCCTGCATGATCTGGAACGTGTCAAAGTCGCAAGCGTGCGTGTACAGGAAGAAGAGATCGGTCTCGGTCGAGAGCTCGACCTTGACGGCCTGGATATCGCTGTCGTCTCCCTGTGATCATACAGCAAGTGGATCGGTCAGGTCACCAGGATTGAAGTCGCCCACCCTTCCAACCTTCGGCTTACGTGGACGAGGATCTTGACCTTGATGGCCTCAAGTGTGCCCACTTGTTGCGGTGTGTGGTCCGAGTCCTACCCACACAGGTAACCACACGAGCATGAGCCTCAGTTGGTTAAATATCAGCGCACTACTGGTACTAAGGCCAACCTGGATGCGGAGTTCGAACGGTGTCTCGCGATCGTAAACGACGCGAAAGCCGCCCGCTGCGACAGAGTCCTTCGTCGTCAGTTACTGGTCTTATAATCTGCACAGTGGAGCGAAGCAAACTTACCAAGACTCGGGTCAATCTCATCGCCACTCGCAACAGGAACGTGCATGCCGCTGTCCATGGTGCTTCCGCCGTTGTACTCATTGCTCTCAGCACGGTACGATCCGATCAGACTGCTCATGTTGACCTCTGCGTCGTTGGGCTCAGAGGACAAAAGACGAAAGTTTGGACTCGACCCACGGTGTGCGTATGAAAGGTCGTGGGCTGTGGGATGGGGTGTGGTCAAGCGGATGGGCCTGTTTGAGGCTGAAGGCGTTGGTTGGCAGCCGATAAACCCTATTCTTGGTTGATGGTGCTTGAAATTGTGCTTGTCTTGAGTTGCTTGAGATATGTTTCGTCTTCACGGCGGATTTTATCCCATCCAACGACCTGATCAGACTTGTGCGTGGGACGAATAAATAGCCTTGTTGAGGGGGATTTTCTTAGTGGTTCTTGAGTCTCAACCCCGCTCTCTCGCAATGACTCTGTGTGAGGAAGCTTGTTGTCTGTGGCAAGTTCGGCGTCTAGCTGGGGATTTAATACCCAACGGAATATGGGCGCCGTGAAGCCTCCCAGGCACGGCGGAAGCCTCAGCGGGAGTCCGCAGAAGGACGGATCCGACGACGATATGGACGACCTGGAATTGATTACGCTCGCCAATTTCAACCAAGACATTGTGCGGAAACCCGTCCTGACAAGCCCGCGATCCCTTGAGTCGTGTCGGATGCTGGGACTGGAACCCGAGGAGCTGGTGAAGCGACCGCTCGATCACTTTCTCGCGCGTGCGACGCCCGGGGACGACCCTGCTTTGATCGCCAAACGAGCGGCGCGATACGAAAAGAATCGTCAGCTTCGGCTTTGCCATGCACGCACGCAGCGCGACGAACTCATCGCCGCTGAGCTGCACGGCATCTGTGGCGGCATGTCACTGCAAACGCGAAGCTTTTGCCGCTCGCCACTATCGGCCAAGCTATTGGTCGGTAGGCACAATGACTCGCTGTACCTGTCCAAGGACGCGCGCGACTTTGGCGTGATCGAGCGCGAGAAAAAAGAGCTCGAGCGGATACAGCATCGGCAGGCGCAGGTAATGCAGCAGCTGCTCACGTTCGAGATGAAGATGGCCGAGATCCACCGCGAGCGAGTACGCAAAGAGCAGGCACACCGGCGGCAGCAAGAGAGGCTCGCGCGCGAGAAGCTTCGTCGCCAACGCGAGGCCGACGAACAGAAGCGGCTCAAAGAGATTGAACGCGCCGAGCAGCAGCGGCTCGAGACCGAGCGTGCGCGGCTGGATACACAGGAGCAGCAGCGTGAGGTGACGGCCAAGGCCGAGCAGGAAGAGCGCGAGAGAGAGCGGCGGCGCCGCGAGCAGAAATTGGTCGAGAAAGAGAAAATCCGCAAGCATGAAGAGCAGCGTCTCCAGAACGAACTCATGCAAGTCCAGCAAAAGAGAGAAGCCGAGCAAAAGGCTTTGGAGGTGGAGCAGCGTGAAGCGCGTCGGCAGGAGCAGCTCGAACACAAGAAACGGCAACAGGCCCACGCCATGGCCGAGAAGCAGCAGAAAAACAAAATGCGGATCACCAGCGTACTGCAAGATAGGGACTTGATGCGCGAGCTCCAGCTTGAGGAGCTCAAGCGAAAGCAAGAGGAAAACGAGGACCGCCGGCGAAGAGTTGAAGAGGAACGCCGTCGCAAAGAAGACGAGATCCGCGCGCAGGCCGCCAAGAAGAAAGAAGAGATCGACAGTGTGCAGCAGCAGCAGCAGCAGCTTGAGCAGCAGCGACGCGAGCGGCTCCGAGACCAGGAACACGAAGTTGAAGAGCGGCTCCAAACCTTGGAGCGCGAGAGGCAACAGCTTCGCGAGGAGCAAAAGCGCGAGGACAAGTGGCAAGAAGAAGAGCGGCGTCGCGTGTACTTGCGCATGGAAGAGCAGCTCAAGCAACGCCGTCGCGCGACACTGACCAAGGCCGAACAGAAGACTGCCGTGGCAAACATGGTCCACCAGCAGAAGAGGCAGATGATGCGATCGCGTCTAGAAGAAGCCAAGCTCCGCGAGGAAGAGATCGAGGCCGCGCTCACGCGCAAGCAAAAGCAAGACGAGTATCGCGCCAAGGTCTTACTGTCGCGAATCGAGAGCGACAACGAACGCGCGCGGCTGATCAAAGAGCAGCGCGAGCAGCTCGTGCGACGACGGCAGCAGATCAAACGGGTAGCCGAGCGGCAAAAGCAGGAACTGTTCGAGAGCTTCCACAAGATGAAGATCACGAAAAAGTACGAGCTGCCCAAGCATTTGCAAAAACGCCTCGTGGGGGCGCGACCCCAGTCGGCATCGGCATCAGTTATCCAAACGCGGTCGTTAACAAGAGATGAGTCAGCCGACCAGCTTTATGAGGCATCACATACTTCTGACGCCAGCCGCCAGTCACACGAAAGACCGCCAATGCCCAAGCGACCTTCCAGTGCGGCCGCGCGATCGTCCAACCGGCAAACAACGTGGCGCACGGGGTCTCCACGGTCGGCTAGAGCTCGAACGAGTCGCTCTGCTCCAGGTTGCGATGACGAAGACCTTAGCGACCGCGAGCTTGACGTCCAAAATGACGAAGATGACACGGAGAGCGACAACTCTCAAAACACGGGACGGTCGCTGGGCGTGTTCGAGGTCGAGATGGCGGAGCTTCGACGGAAGCAAAATGAAGAGTTGCTGCATGTGCTACAACAGGAACACCACGCCGAGGAGCAACGCGAGTATCTTCTTCTACAAGTGGGGAACTCCGCCGAGCGTGCGCGCATGGAGCAGATCTTCAACAGAGAGCGAGCCCAAGCCAGCGATCGCATCATGAAACTAACGCAGCAGCACGAACGAGCCCTGTCGTTTCAACGGCGAGACTTTTGAAGATCCTACGAGCCGTACTTGTAAAAATGATCCACCCGATCCGGAATGATCCCGTTACGTCTCCATGTTGTCTTCGCCATCGTCATCAAAATCGTACTGGAGTCGTCGGAACACTCTGGCCTCATCGACTTCTTTCTCTTTCACGGGGTGCGCGACCTGATTTTCTGTGACGGTTTCTTCTTCTTGCACAGTAGAAAGATCGAACGACTTTTTTCGGGTCGACTTCCGCACCGTGTTGGCGGCAAACTTGCTCAACTCACCCATAGAACATTTCTTGAGCGACTGCACGAGATCGGACTCTTGGAGCACTTTATCGGCCGGCGTCGGGGGACAAAGCGTGTGCGGGATGCTCGCTGGGTCATCATGCATACTTTCCGTGGTCATTTCGATACAGAGATCACGCGTCGCGTCGTCGTTTGACCGTTTTAGCTGAACCATCATTTCTCGTAGCTGTTGTACGGTCGTCGTGAGCGTAGCCACGTATGCGTTCGCCTCTCTTGACAGCGTCAACATTCGATTTTTATCATGGCTGGAGAGTGATAGACTGGCGTCGTGCTGGTGCAGTTGGGCGCGAGTAAACTGAATAAGTGCGTCGGCATTCTTGACGATATCGACGAGGTTGACAGCGCCGATGCGGTCGCTGAACGATCGCTGAGGCCGAAGATGGTTTGCATCCAAACTGGGTTGGTCACCGTGGTGTTGCAGCGCAGTGTCGAGCACTCGCTGACTCGACTGGTAAGTGGGGCTAGTCCTCGTGCTTTGGATCGTGTCCCAAGCCGAGGTGACGTGATGCAGTCTCGTATTGCGCCGTGAATCGCCAGCTTGAGAAAACATCTCACGGCTCACGGAGGCGTCGAGCTTGCTTTGTTGGTCGTACACTTGTTGCTGGAAGAAACAGCATAAGTTAGCCGGAATACCCCAAAAGGAAATACGTTATTGAACGTACCAGCAGCGTGGTAGTCTCTTGTATTTGGCGTGAAAGCGCCGTGGCAGACGCGACCCATCGGTCTTGCACTTGAGATCGTTCGACAAACTGCTCCTGCAATTGGCGCTGTTTCATGGCAATACGGGCCTGGAAGAATAATTGGCAACGGGACGGTCAGTGGCAACAACGTACCCACCCCAGAGAAGTCAGAAGCACTCTCCTACCTTCAACAACTGGATTGCCTCCACCGCATCCGCGGCGTCACGTGTCGGCACGGGGACCAGTTGATACCCCTGCATGTCCCGCGTCAGTTGCATTTTCATTGCGTGTGTCGACAGCCGCCATATGAGATCTACGATCCTGATTGTGTCGCTCAATACAAACTGGACAAGGGGGTAAACCAAGGCTAGACGAATCGACTCACCGTGGACCGGAACCAGCGTTCAATCTTGATACGTGGCTAGAGCCAAGCGGGAGAAGACCTTGCTTTTCCAGGTCATGGAGAAAGGACTAGTGTTTCAACAAAGGTCAGTCCCAATTCGCTTCCTTTGTTTGGGCGGCGACATTCGCACCTGAACAAGCCGCTTGAAGTTGCTCTTGTCGTGCGGCGTAATGATCGGCCAGGAAAACTTGAGTTCCTACTTCCACCAGTGTGAGACATATGAACCATATAAGGCATACTCACAGTCGCACGCACCCGCTCGATCAGAGGATGGAGCTTGAGCAGCAAGAAGTGGAGCACGGCAAACAGCATTTTCTCGTTCGGACGATCAAACATGTGCGCGTGCAACGAAACCGCCGATGATGCCGACGCGGCCGACGTCGGTGGTGCCGGGAGTGACGCATCTAAACCCAGTAGCTGCAGACTTTGGACCATCATGGCGTCTTTCCGAAGCGCGACGCCGCCGTCCATCGCCGCGTCCATGATTGCTTTCCTTTCTCGTTTTGTGCCCGATCCGTCGTCAGTCTTCGCGCCTTCCCTGAAAACGTTTCCAGGTTCTCATTGGTCCAAAATGAAGTCTTATTGGGAAGTACTGAATACAACCGTAATAGAAGACCTCGCTTGCGGGAGAGTGATGGTGCTTCTTGCCGCGCGCTTGACGTGCCAGAAGTGGAAACACGGAAAAGCGGGAAAAGCAAACGACTAGGCGATCGAGGGGAAATCTTTTTCGGGTGATCATGCTGAAGCGCTTTAGCTGGGGAGGACTCGCGAAGCGCAGTACACAAGTTAAGGAAGAGGAGGAAGAAGATGTCGAAGTGGTCGAGTTCTACTCGGGGGCGGCGACCAGCGGTACGTGTGGGCAGATTTGAAAGTTTGAAAAATTAGGCGTGATTGGGTCCCCCTGACCAAGCGTATTTTGCGTGCTATTAGACACGACTGAGAAGGAGTCGAGGCAGGAAAGTGTCCAGCAACCTGCGAAGAAGCAGCGCACGGATACGCGAGAGTCTCGCGAGCAGCGCGAGCCCCCACGTCCAGCAAAGCCCGCCACGAACAGCGGCGAGAGCGAGTACATCAGTGGCGGCGATGTGAGTCTGCTCACTCCGCCCACAAAGAGAAAGCGCATGCTGGCGCAATCGATCCCGGCCATGGAGACACTGATCGAGGTGATCGCGGACGAGGAAGAAGTGCTGAGCACGCGACTGGAATACTGCTCGAGTCTGTGGCGGTTCGTGCGTGAGATGCATTCCGACGACGTGGTCGAGTTTGTGCGCCAACGCGGCTCGAGCGTCGTGCGAGTGATCGAGGCCTTGCTTCACACGGGCTATTTTCCTCTGCAGCAACTCTGCTTCATGACTGTGGCCGCGATTCTGTACCAGCTCCACAAGAAGGACACGGAAGCCGTCGCAGCATTCGTCGTGGCCTGCAGGCAGTACCTCAGCGAAGTCGATGTGGATTTGCTCGATATCTTGCCTCTCCATGAAGCAATCCCATGGGTGCGTAAGATTTTATTAGTTTTACGCTGCTAGAGACATGATATGGATCTCGATATTGGCTTGCTTGAGCAGCACGATCCTCGTGTGGCACGCCAGCGAATCTTGCAGATTAACCGACGCACGGGCCTGTGCAACAGTTTTCGAGCGTCTCGCTGCTGGGTCTCACCCAATGGCAAGCAGGAACTGGTGAGTGGGATTCGTGTACAGTGAGGCGCTGTGAGCTCGCGTACTCACGTAACACTTTTTCACCAGGCGCGTATTCGAGTCAACAAGTGGATCGATATTGGCTCGACGACGACAACTTTCTATTGGCGAGATGAACTTGATGTGGTCGTTGTCAACGTCCCTCACTCGTGTGTCGAAGATGTCGAGGTTGACAGAGAGAACTGCGTCCTCTACGTTTGGACCAAACACATTGACAGGCTAAAGGGTGTCCGGTTGCTGGCGTTTTCATCCGTCCCAGCGGTACGTCTTTGCACATCTCCAAGCGGCTCCGCTAAAAACATTGGGCTGAGGTAATGCATGAATAGGATTTCCCCGGGCTCGTGAAAGCGTTGGCAGGAGTGGAGATTGAAGGATACGTGGAACCACCAAACTCTCCTTCCCGGAACCAAGTCGAGGTACGTCAAGATGAGGAATTTTATTATCGAATCAGCCTAGCATCCTAACATCTGATGTGGCGCTCAGTTTGACAGCCCGATCCAGGCCATGAAAACAGCTTCAACTCTCGTGCTCTCAGCTGTGTCTCCGCCCCGAAGCCCCGCAACGACGATCGATGAGTCGGACTCGCTCGCATCTCATCCACTCGAAGACACCGCATTCGAAAACGAATATCATCCCGCTAGTGACGATGCGACTGAGCAAGACGCCGCATACGAGCAAGACACCGTATTTGAGCAAGACAACGGGTTTGAGCCCGACGGTGCTGACGATGATGGATCTGAGATCGACGAGGTTGACAACGCTAACGTGGTTTACAAGACTGACAAGGCTGACAAAGTTGACGAGACAGACAACGTTCACGAGACAAACGAGATTCACGAGACAGACAAGGTTGACGAGGCTGACAAGGCTGACAAGGCTGACGAAGCTGATGAGGCTGATGAGGCTGACAAGACTGGCGGGGCTGACGCAGGGGTATCCGACGAAGATGCTACCGAGTCGATGCTCGCTGAAGACGATGATTCGCCAAGCTCCATCGAAGGCGAACTGGATTCTCGACTGGCTCGAGCAAACCGGCGTACTTCCAACCCACTCAAATCACTCCACAAGCGCCTCGACGCCAGCAAAGAAGCTCTCACCGAAAAGTTTTCCCTCGTCAGTTCTGCTCGTCTTGAAAGCAGTGACCAGATTGCTGACCGAGTCTACAAACTGCGAGCCAGAGTGGACATCCTTCAGAAGAAGCGGCTATTGGACTTGCCGAACGCCGAGTTCAGTGTGGAAGACAACATTTCGCAAGCGGCATCCGAAGCCAACGACCACCTGGAAGAGGCACTCGACTACGCCTCCGAGAATCTCATCCCAGATGAGCCCGACCTTATCTTCACGACAACGTCGATCGTCATGCTCCTCATCGTCGTCATTCCCTGGGTGCTGTTTGCTGCACTGCACAGTGGCACAGACATGGACTCGGTGCGTCAGCTTGCTGGTGACGGAATGGTTCTCCTTACAGCCATGCTCCGCAAGTTTTCCGGGTCTGGGTAATTGGTTAAGTTAATGGATTGAGCTATGTGACCTTTCGCGTTTGATGAGGTATCTCTACTGTAGAGCGGACAATTGCCATCGAAGCGGCGGTCGAAGACATCGACATTCGGCGCATGGAGCATCCGGCGAGTCTCCAGCTCATGGATCTTCGAGCGTTGGAAGAAGAGCTGAAGAAGCTCGGTGTCAGCATCGTCTCTGGCCGCCAGGGAACGATCATCTCTATTCGAATCAAAGGGCTCGCGGGCAAGTCGCTCGACCAGGGGCTCCGTCTTTGCGATCAGCTTCTTCACGAGAAGGTCAGGAGTGTCGTCAAGACTTGCACCGATCCCAGCACCAAGCGATTCGTCGATCCGACGTTTGGTCCACGTGCGGATGATCCTCAAGGCGCGGCGGCACTGTGCAAGACGGGGACAGAGATCCCATCGAAGGGCGGGTCGCAGCATCAGATGAAGGTTCTCGCTTTGCTCAAGGCCGATAAACTGCGCTGGGAGAGACCCGAGTACGAAGTCGACGAGGATGTCAACGAGTTGTAAGTGCAACACCGTCATTACGGCACCAATGCAAGTGGTCTCACACATCGTGTTTTGACAGGGGTAATCAGGCCGAAGAAGACGACGATTCGTCATGCAGTCGCGCTGCCCACGAACGAGTATTTGCTCCATGCGCCAAACTCTTCTCAGACGGGGTTTCGTCGGGAGATGTTATCCAAGGGAACCTTGGTGACTGCTGGTTTTTGAGTGCGTGGAACTACTCGTGCAACAAGATGCGAATGTTCTGCTTACCTCATAGCTTTAATTGGACGTAGGTGCTCTCAGCGTTGTCGCCACGAGATCCGACCTTCTCGAGCAGGCATTTTGGAAAGGGGACAAGAACAAATCCAACGGACTATTTGTCTGCAAATTCATGAAGGTATGCAAAAGAGATGAGAGTGGAACAGTTGGCGGTTCTAACTTTTGCCGTGTGCGACGGAAAGAACTATGTGTGGAATTACGTCATCATCGACGATCGCTTGCCAATCTACGGCTTTTCGAAAACAAGGGAAGGCAAGCCGTATTTCGCACGCTGTCGCGATCCCAACGAGCTTTGGTAAGTCTCCTCCCAGACATCACGACCATGAATTTGTTGAACTGATTCGCCTGAACGAAAGGGTGGCTCTGCTCGAGAAAGCCTACGCCAAGCTCCACGGAAGCTTCGAGGCGCTGATAGGAGGCTTTGTTGATGTGGCGTTGAACGACCTCACTGGTATGTGCTCCGAGCAGGTTATCATGAAGTCAGGGTATCCGGGGTTTGGTGAAGACCCGTTCACACCTGCAAGGCCTCAGCAACGACGAGGGGACCCGTTTTGGGACAAACTCCAGCGCTACCGAGGTTCAGGAAGTTTGATGGGATGCTCCATTCAGCCAGCACCTGCCTCGGCGGATAAGAATGTGGCGCCAGAGTCCACTGCTGGCAACGGATTGTACTTTAAGCATGCGTATGCCCTCGTGGATGCGGCCGAGGTCAAGACTACCAAGAATGAACCAGTCAGGCTGATCAAACTACGAAATCCTTGGGGCATGGGAGAATGGGTACGTCCCCAAAAATGCGTTGATATATCGAGGGATGTCTCTTTTCTGACTCCGTGTCACGATTAGACGGGTCCGTGGTCTGACGCCAGCGACGAACGTATCGACAATCAGGATGTGATTGAGCGGTTTTTCAAGATTCTGAAGCGAAAAGTCGGTGCCAATATCAACAAGCGAGTCTTCCTCAGCTTGAATGGAAAGGGCGAACTCAAGCTCGATGAGATTGCGCAAGAGGAAGTCGTCGAGGTCAACGCCAACGACGGAACATTCTTCATGTCGTATGATGCCTGGATGCAGTACTTCACGCATTTCTTTGCTGGCATCGGTATGTGCTTCGCGGTGGACCCAAAAGCGAATCATCGATTGTCTCATCACTTGTTGTTTTGTACAGATTTCCCCGACGAGTGGCACGGGCGCCGAGTCGAAGGTTGCTGGGACGAAGTCAATTGCGGTGGCAACACTACAAAGAGTTCCTGGATCAACAATCCCCACTTTGAACTTGTTGTGCAAGAGCGCAGCCAATTCTTCATCTCGCTGTCGCAGGAAGACCCTCGCGGCAAAGAGAACCTCAAAATCGTGCCAATCAGCTTTCATATCTGCTCGTTAACTGCAGTCTCGCAAGAGAAATCGGCCAAGTGCGAGATCAAGGAACCGCCAGGCAAGGACGATGCCTACTATCGTCTTTACAAAGACAAGGATCGGATCGACTTCAAAAAGGGAGTCCGGCCGGAACAACTCCCACCAGCTATCATCCCTGGTAGCGTCATCAAAGGGGTCGACGAAGACGGGGTGCCGCAGCCGGCATACACCTTCAAGCAAGCTGTGTCGGTTCGTAGGAGGGTCATTCGTATATGTCCCGAGCGATTAACTCACTCGTGATTATTCCGAATAGGTGGATGTCGAAATGGAGCCAGGCAAGTATTGCATCATTCCCAGCATGTATATGCGTATGGTAAGTGAGCGTCTATACGCACCGTGGTAATATAGGATTATTCATTTACCTTCTCTATTGCCTCCAAGGACAAGAATACAGGGAAGACGAATGTCGGCAGTTTTTGGGTGTCGGTGTATTCAAACAAGTTGAAGTTCAGCCTGGAAGGTGGCGACCGCATTGTCGAAGAAGAAGAAGGCGACGAACACGACGGAAAGTCTACTGCTGGAAGTAACAGTCCCAAAACGGAACCAGGGGCTAGTTTCATGTCATACTCACGTCTGACTGGGCAGAGCAGCCCGGGCAAGAAGCTTGAGACCTCCGTCTTTGCCGAGACGGTCTCAGTGGTCGAACAGCGAAGGCGGTTTGAGAATGCGAAAGACGAACTTTTGGCTCAAGCAAAGGCAAAAGGCATTGGACTACGGCAGCTCAAGATGGAGTTTGCAAAAACGGGTGCGATGCGGAAGCTCGACATGCGACGGAAAATGCTCAGCATGGGCTTCAAGCTAGACGAGTTGAGTGACGAAAAGCTCAACGTTCTCTTCAACGGTCTGGACGACAAGAGCAACGGAAGCATCGAGCCGAATAGTATCTTGAATCTCTTTGAAGCCGAAATCCATGAAGATCAAATGGCGTGCGAGATCCCAGAAGTGGAAGATGACGAAGTTGTCGGCAAGGTTCACGATGAAGGAATACTGTCACTCGAACTGAGAGGCGCGCGTGACCTGCCAATCATAAATGCTCGAGCAGGTAAAGTAGCCGAGGCTACGAATCGGCCAGTGGTCCGACTACCAGCAGTCGAGTACAGTGTCATCGAGTCCAAGATCCGGAAGCAGTGCGCCATGGCAATTTGCGAGAGCAATCCGACGATCGCTAATGCCATTCGACCAGTTCTGAGAAGAAACGGATGGTTACCAGCGTCGATGAAAGCAAGGCCACGGAATGGATCGTCAAGTGAGCGTTCATCGATCGCGGATCCGGTGGCGCAGTTTTATAAAGCTTTGGACGAGAAAATGAAGCTTCGACAGACGAGTGCTTCCGAGAAGCCGCCACGAGAAGACTCTGTGACGATGGCGACCGGATCCATCGTACCCATTGTTTCGCTTCCGTCACCAACTCGATACGGATCGCCGTCGATGCCGGAGGCAGGGGCTTCCGTCTGGTTGCACAAGAGCGACCGATTGCAAGCATTGGAAGACAAGCGCACTCGCCGGCTGACTGAGCTCAAAAAGAAGAAGCAGGAAACACTCGGCGATCGCAGTAAAGCTGCGTCATTGCCGCGTCTTATTGGAGGTCGGAAAAGCGGCTCTGCCTACGTTCAGTGCAGCGACTGCGGGCAGCGCGTTTTAGTGGCAGGTCGCGCCGGCGAATCAGATACCAGCAACCGGGATAGCAAGACGGCCAAAACTCAGACCTTTGTGTGCTCTGGTTCGCGGTGTCTCAGCGTGTTGTGCTCACCATGCTATCTTCATCTCCCTCAAGGCAAAAAGGTTTGTGAAGAGTGCTACGAACACGAACTCTCGCCTGCGGAAGCCTTTGGGGGTCAATTACGAGCTCAGCTCATCGAGAAAATCGGAACTTCGAAAGACCAACGGACTCACGTCGAGACTCTGTTCCGGTCGATCGACAGAGATAAATCGGGGGCGTTGAGCTATGAAGAATTTTCGAGCACGTTGACATCCCTGGAGATTCAGCCGCTGCTCACGGACGATCAGGTGCAATTTCTGATGCAGCAATTTGACGCCAACAAGGACGGGGAGATTAGTCTCTCCGAGTTCAAAGACTGGGTATTTCATGACCAGATTTGGCAGCCCGATATCCTGTTGGAGACAGCGTCCGCTGTCCGCAATGTTGTTACCCCGGACGTTCGCAACGCCGTGATTACACCATTGGTCGATTTATTACTTGAGACAGCCTTCCAAGCACACATGGTTGCTTCGTCAATCAGCCAGTGGATGGTCACGACCAATGCGATGGCGCCTCATTCCATGCGAGCCAAGATACAGCCAGACACACAAAGCTACGAAGAGACCGAGACGGGGTCGATCCTGTTTCAACGCGTCCAGACGATTAAGATGGCAGCATCCACCGACGGCGACAATGTCAGTGCCATGGACAGCTCGATCGACCAAGTGTTTGAGCGGTGTGATGCCGACGGAAGCGGACAAATTGATGTCCACGAGTTTCGCGAGTTACTCTCGGCGCTTGGACTGCAACTATCAGAAAGCGACGCGCTGTTGCTGATGCGGCGCGTCGAGTCTGCCGCAACGCTCAGTGAGACAGTAGACCTGGCAGAGTTTCGATCTTTTGTGCAGGCTCTGGTGGGCGACAGCAGCCTGCGCGATCGATCGCATTCGCCCAGCTATCCACTTGTACAAAAGGTGCTCGCACTAGAAGCGCTCACAACAGGCGACGTTGTGAAGAGAGATTCAGCGCAAGACATTCTGCAGCAACTGCACTGGAATTTGCGGCCGTCAGGGGCGACCCAGCTTCGAGCTTTGCTTCGCAAGTGCCTCGGCATGTCACTTTCCGTGAGCGAGATTCAGCGGCTCTCCAATGCATTCCACTTTCGAGAGATTGTGCCCACGGTCTCGTCACAGCCAAACGGACGTGAATCGCGGCCGCCCAGCGACTCAGGACACGATAAGCTACTGGAGCTGAACAATAGCGGCGACGTCCTCGTTTACTTGCTGTACACGTCTCCGAGGGCGCTGTCTTCGCTCAAGACGTTTAATCTGCAAGCCGTGTGTGCCCAAATCGGCCGTCACTTGGAGAGCGTGGCAAGAACTGCGTCCACGGATGGCATCTGGAAGGTTGTGTTTGCCACACTGGCGACGTCGGAGCCCATGGATCAGCGGATCTTTCTGGACAAGCTGTTTCTTTCGGGCTTTTTGATCCCATCCGACTCGACGGACAGTGTTGACCAGCGCCTGACGACAAAGCTGGTCGTCGCACTGGCGTTGGACGCTCTTCGGTGTGAGGCGGGCGAAGCAAAGGCAAACAACGAGTGGAGTTGGTCCGTCTCCTTCAGCCTGTTCACTGTGCTGATGCAGCACAGCAAGATCGACGCGATCGAGCAACAGTTTGCCCACGCTTTACGCGATTACATCCAGTTCTGCCAGGGCAACCACAGCTACCTCGTCAATGTGGCGCTGCGAGACGAAACGCTCATCTTTCAGGCGATTGATCCGACCCACAAGTTCCGATTGGACTTTGTACTATGTGCACACGAGTACAGTCGGCTGGCCATCGCCCAGTTGGGCCAAGCAGTGTGGCCTCGTGGAACCAGCGTCACAGGGTGGCGCCATCGTGCCTTCACGCGGAATCCAGGCGGCCTACTGACGAGCGTGACACATCCAACTCTGCATGACGCGCTCGTGGGGCTTCTGTCTCGCTTGCGAATCTGCATCCAGACCAGCACGAGCTCACAGCACACGATGACGCCATACCTGACGCTTGTCGAAGACGATACGTTCCTGCAGACGCTCGAGATCATGTTTGCTCGCGCGCGGCTGCCGTTCTTCTGGTCAATCTCGCCGACGACACTGGAGTTTTCGATTGACAGCGACTACCTCACGCACATGAAACGCGTCAGCTTCCACCAGCTCATTGACGAGACACTGAGCACGAAACCGGCGGCCAAGCCTCTTCATTCGCTGCTCAAGTTTACCAACTCGTCGCTTTCCGTTCGGTACGAAACCATTGGCCGAGGCGCCGTGTTTGAGTCGTCGTGGGTCGATTTCCAGGCGCTGCTGTCGGGCCACCAAAACAGCTTTGCCGTGCTCGAGTTGCGTCCGCAAGGGGATTTGTTTGTCACGACTGTGGATCGCACGGGCGGCAATGGTGCACCTGTGTGGAATTTCAAAAAGCTCATCCCTCTCAAGGAACCAGAACGAGCCGACCACCGCATGGATCGGCCCATTGTGTTTTCCGATACGGTGCGAGTGTCTGCAGTGCCCGACGGCAGTTCGCTAACCAAGATCACGTTCTCGCCTGTGGCTAGTGGAGCTGGGAAGACCTCAGGCGTCGGGCATCTTGTCGTGCTCAGTGTCCGGAAAGCAGTGCCCGAGACGCACGGAGACCAGGCCCGACTGTATTGCACCGCGTACGATCCCTTCACGTCCTCGGACTTTGCCGTCGAAGGATTCCCCGCGAACTGGAAGCCAGATTTCTTCAATGCGGCCACGCATCCAGATTACGAGGCCCGATGGATCGAGGCGGTGAAAGACATGCATCTCGGCGCCGTACTCACACCCAAAGTCGTGGTCAAGGTGTACACCAAGCACGCCAAAGTGGAAAAGCTCATAGGCGAGTGCGAGATTTCGATTTCGTCCGCGATCGCCCACGACGGCCACGTGTTTGACGATTGGTTCCCTCTCGTCCACCCAACGAATTCGTCTATAACAACCGGCGCGATCAATCTGGCGTTTTGTTTCGACTCGAAAAAGCTCTCCGAGCTCAACAAAAGCCGCTCGGCCGAAGTCGTTCAAGTCGTGAGCTCTCTGAGCAAGCCGCCCGAGGCAACAAAAGCCAATGAACCACGAGCAGCAGGGGCGGTCGTGTCCAATGATGCGGAGCGTCAGCGTCTTCGAGAGCTCGAGCGATCCCTTGAGCAGTCCGAAGCCTCCAAGCGCGATGCGCTCGAGCAGGCTCGCCAGCTGAAGGCTCAGCTCCAGCAACAAGCAAGTCGTGCGGCCGTGGATGCAGACGACAGCACGGAGGTGTCGAGATGGAAGAGCAAGCTCGAGCAAGTTCGCAGAGAGCAAGAGTCACAGCAGCACGACCACGCGAAGCGGCTTGCAACGGTCCAGGCCGAACTTAAGCGACTGGAGCAAGAGCAACGTGATCGAGAGAAGGATGTCCATCTTGAGATCGCGTCGGTCGTTCTTCCGACCAATTTGAAGCAAGCCGCGCTTAGTGGCGATGCGTCGGCCCACGACATTTTGTCGATCATGAAGGACATTCTGGTCAACCGGTCGACGGATCGTCCGTACAACGGTCTCAAGAAGGCCATGGCCGCCGTGGCCGAGCTTCCTGGCAAGGTGAGTCGATGATTCGTGTCATTTTTCACTTGTTCAAACTAAGGTGTTGTGTGTGGACAACAAGGTCTCCGTCGCGGCATTCGACGACGTGCTGGACGATTTTGGCCTGAGTTTATCCATTGCCCACAGGAAAAGCCTCCTCAATATCCTCGACTGGGAGAGCAAAGGCCGCATCAACATTGAGGGTACCTCCCTCGTCCCGTCCGCTCTCGTATGCAGTCGGGACGCTCACACTTTGTTTCTTGGTAGACTTCTTCATCAAATTGTGTGGTGACGCCGAGATCAGTCGAGTCGCTACGCCTCCCACGGTATCTACGCCAGAGCCAACACTTCCTCTCGAGCCATTACCCGTAAGCTGACCATGACGCTGAGCACCTTGCTCACCGAATTCAATGTGACTCGGTGGCTTCTTTCTGAAACAGGTCCCAGCTTCGTCCCCGCGTCCAGCGTCCAGCATGACGCTGCCGGCGCCCACGCGTCCTCCGAAAATGAGCTGGAAAGAAATGAAAAAGTTGCTTCTGCTCAATCTCCCGGACGGGTGGGAGACGAGATACACGGAAAAGGGCCGGCCGTACTTTTGCAACCACGCGAATCGGTACGTTGAGCGAGTCGTGAGTTACGGGGAGTGGGTATTCACCGCCATATATGTCACTCTGTAGCTCGACACAGTGGAAGCATCCGGTCCCTGAAGTCGAGACAAAGTACAGCGAGTGGGTCAAAGAGAATAACGCCAATTTCCAGCGCCTCTCAGTCTCTGCAACCTCAGCGCGCAAATCATAGGGCGGAAGCCACCAAATCCTGTGAATAACAAAACGAACGAACCACACGACAGCAAAAGCCCAACCAATCCTCTAAAATGGATAAAATCGTCACGGCTTACACGTCTACATCGAAAAGTGGCGGCTTACCACTCGCCCCAGTCTGGCGCGGCTGGTGCCGCTGCCGCCGCAGGCGCGTCGCTATCGACGGGCCACGTCTCATCCAATAGATCCCCAGCAGCGAGTCCACCAGACGTCGGCGACGCCAGTGACGAGAGAATCGCGTCTGCCTGAGCAAACACATCGCCGCTCACTGCCGGTGCCGAGCGTACCGCTGCCAGCTCTGCTCGTAGCTGCTCGATCTCGCTTGTGTACTTCGCGGCGGCCTTGGCCTCGCCCTCGCGAGACGCTGTGTCGACTTGCTCCTGGAGTTGCCGCATTTTTGTCTCCGTCTCTTTTTGCGCCGCCGCCACCCCACGCTCATACTCGTCTTTTGCAACCGTGTCCAATTGCTGTTGCGTCGCCTCCAGTTTGGCCGTGAGCTCGCGCATTTGGGTCTCCGCCTGGAGTGCCCCCTGTGCGAATGCCGCCGTGGCTTGCGCTGCCAGAATCTCCTTCTCTTGCGTGAGCTCATTAATTGTGGCGTGCAGCGCCGCCGTATCTGCTGACCCACTGGACGGCGGCTGCTGATCCTTGAGCTGCTGGAGCTCGGCCTCGGCCTGGTCTTTGAGCTTTTTCATCTTGATGGCACGCGCCTTCCACAGATCCAACTCTTTCTTGGCCTCATCACTTGCAGCGCCTTCAGATCCTGTTGAAGTCGCTTGCACCTTTGCGGCCTGCAATTCCTTTTCCTTCTCTGCCAGGGCTCGCTCCAACTCCATCTTCTGGTCTTCGAGCGCCGTCACGACTTGCTCTTTGAGCGTCAGCGCGTCCAGCAAACGATCGAGCTCAGCCATGCTCGCGCCTCCGGCGTCAGCGCCAGTAGTCGATGCATTTTGCCGCAGCAGAGAAATCTCCTTTTCAAGTCGACTGCGTTCGCGTTCCGCATCGTCTCGCATGGTCACTACAATGGCCTCACTCTCTTGGATACCTTCGTTGTACCCCACGGCCCGCGCATCGTCAATCTGCATCGTGATCTCGGCCATCTTGGACTCGTACGTGTCACACAATTGCTGGTACTCGGTCTCGGCCGAGGCCTTGAGGGTTTGCTTTTCTTGTTCGTGCTTGGCCGCGAGTACACCGAGCTGCTTTTGGTACTCGCTCGCCTTTTGCTTCCACTGTAGCATGGCCTTGCGGCTCGCGCGCACCTCGCGAAGCTGCGCGAGCGTGGCCTCGTCTTCCTCTTTATCAGCTTCGTCTCGCAGTCCGCGCGCGTCGTCGAGATCGTCTCGCGCGTCGTCGTGCTTGTGGCCCGACGCGGTCGCAGCATCAAACTCTTCCTCGTCGTCGTCGTCGACCTGGAGCTCGTCGAGCGCGGCCCTCGCGACAGCCTTGGCCTCATCCTGCTCGCGCTGCTTTTGCTGGCGTTCGGTCTCGCGCTGTTCGCGGAGCTGGTCCTGCTCGCGCCGGAAAAAGTATCTATTACGAAATAGAACTCGTCAATCAGAATGGAGTTCTGAACCAACGCGACGATTCCAGATTCCCTCGTACCGACTCCAGAACTCTTCGTAGCTCAACTGGACCGGCACCATTTGCTCATGGAGCTCCCGAATCTCGTCATCGTCCTCGAGAATCTACCCGTCCAAACAATTTTCACTTTTTTCAGAACTCGCTCCCCTCGGTCTCAAATACCGAGCAGATGGATACCTTGGAGATCTCGTCCGTGTGCTTGTCGATCTCAAACGTCTCGCAGAACACCTTGTAGTTCTCTACTTCTTCATACAAGAGCTACAGCAACACAGAAACAGGAATGAGAATCATGGCTCTCCCCTCCCCTACTTCAACGTGGCTCTATCAAGTCTACCTCATCCACGGGCCCCGTGCGCGCCGTGCCGATCGCGTGGAGCAGCATCGCAGCCTCTTCTTGCACGGTCGCGGCCAGCGTCTGCGCCTTCTCTTGCACCGTGCTCACGTACTCGGACGCGTTCGCGGTCGCCGTCTTGGCCGCTTGCTCCAGCAGCTTCCACATGGTCGGCCCAATAATTGCTGCTGGACTTTCGGATCTGAAAAAGAGACCAAACTGAATGCCATTCTTTCACCCAATCACCCAATTACCCACGTATCCACCGAGAAACCCAAATAACCTCGTTTCTGAGGTTTTGGATCCGTCAGCCGTAATCAGTACCCTCAGCTCGACACACCAACGGGACGCTGTACTAGACGCGTCCATGGCGACCGCCCCGCGCGCCACGTCGGCGGCGATTCCTCGGCCGCGGCGGGTTCTCCGCTCGCCGTGGTCTATGCAGCTAATAGCGTTGGTCTTCCTCTTTGCGACGATGTGCTCGTGTGTCGCTGGGAAGCTCCCAGTGACGCGCAGTGTGGAACCGCGTGACGCGCGCCTGCCTCCAGCTCGCGACGGCGCATTCGCGACCATTTTTTACGACTATGGCGCCGACAGCGACGACATGCTGCTCGCGATCCGCGTGCTCATGCGGTCGATCCGCGAGTCCAAGTCGATCTACCGCCGCATTGTGATTGTGCCGTCGGACGGGCTGCTGCCGTCCCACAAGGCGCAGTTTCTCCGCGACGACCCAGGCGTCGAGATTGTACGCACAGATCTGCCTAACGTTTTCAAGCAGAACCGCGTGACCGACGCGCGCGCGCAGCTGCTCCACATGCGCAACAAGCTCGTGCTCTGGGACGACCCGACGCTCTCAAAGCTCCAGCGCGTCGTGTACCTTGATCCGGAAAACCTCGTGTTGAGTAACCTAGACGAGATCTTTGCCTGCACGCAGTTTTGCGCCGTCGACAATGGCCAGTCGGTCGTCTACTCGAGCAGCGTGCTCGTGATCTCACCCGAGAGCCTCGCGGCGCGTAATCTCTACTCGGACGCGATCGACGCGTTCATGATCTCGGGCCGCGCATACAATTACGTGGGCATCTCGCAGGGTTTTTTGCCCGGCATTTTTGAAGCCATGGAAGAGAGTCCGCTCTTTATTCTACCGGATAGCGAATCGCAAGAGGCCCCCGAAGGTGATGACAAGGACAGTTTGGAGCTCGAAGAGGACGCTGCGTTTGAGCGCGAGGCCGCCAAGTCGGTCGTGCGGCGGCTGCCGTTTTACTACAGCATTAACCACATGGTCTTTTACGAGCGGCTCAATTGGGACCTGTACAAGTGCAAGGACAAGGGCACAAGCAATATCCCTGGGCCGCTGCTCAGCTTCAAGTACAGCGGCGCGACCATCAAGCCGTGGAACTGGCTCGCGTACGCGTATTTTCAAGTCAACTGGCACTGGATGGAGATGCGCGACAAGCTCGAAGAAGATCATTTCGGGTATTTCGTTGGCAAGTTCATTTCGCTCACGGTCGTCATGATCATGGCGTGGATCGGATACGTCGCCATGTGTCTCAAGCTTCGAAACGACCCAAGCGGCCGCAAGCGGCGGCTCTCGAGCTGGGGGTTCCTGCCCGTGCCCAACAACGCCGAACCCCTCAATATGGACTTTCTCAACTCGCGCGTCGTGCGCAAGGCCTGCCAATTTTCCTGCAACGTGCTCTACGCGATCGCGTCGACGCCCATCTTTTCGAGCGTCGTGACTGTGTTTATGCTCATGTGGACGAGCCTCCACACGGTGCCGACGACCATGCACCCGCACTATGCCGCGATTCTCTGGGCGTATCTCCACGACACGATGCTCTTGACCGTGCTGATCGTCTATGATGTGGCCCACACGCTCCGCACGGCCACGTGGAAGAAAGAGGACGTGCCGTCGACTGGCACGGTCTTTGCCATCTCGTTTCTCGACAGCGTCAAGCGACTGCCGGCGTTTTTCGTGGTGCAGTACGTGCTGCTGCGTGCGATCGGCCGGACCGACTGGTTCCGGAATCCTGTGCTACGGCCAGCGGTGCTGATCTCGCTGGTCGGCGCTGTGTGTTTGGTGCAAGTGCGTGTGCTCACGCGTGCGTTGCGCCGCGCCGCGCTGAAGTAAGCACGCTATTGGAGACGAAAACAAAACTATAAACATGATTAGAGCGAAAACTTGCATGAATTAAATTTGGAAAACGAGACGTTGATGATGATACGGTGGGGGTTTCGATCGCTAGTGCTCCTAGCTGTGGTCTGATCGCCGCTTCTTCTACCGCAACACACGTGAGATCCCGTACCTCAGTCGCCCTCAAACTCCTGACAAAACGTACCATGGGTTCTTGCTGGGGCGGCTCAAACTGTCGCTGCGAGAAGTCGACCGCCGCGGCCGAGACGCCTTCGCGAGGCGCCGTCTGCTGCGGACTCTCGGCCTCGCGGCGCAGGTCGCGCACGACGTCGGCGAGCGCCTCGGGGTGGACGCCCTGCTGCAGAAGCTGGAGTAGGATCGCGAGCGTCTCGCGGTCGAGCCCCGTATTCAGCAGCCGCGACAGCTCATAGATTGCTAGCGACGATACACAAGAATTAGACCCATGAGTCTAATGTACGAATGGAGAAGGATGTACATACAGTCGAACGACTGCGCGTTGATGGAGGACGACGCGTCGGCCATTTTGCGCAGGAAATTGGATTCTGGGAGAAGCAGCTGTCGAGAACTGTATTCTCGACATTAGTGACACTGTCAAATACAGTATTTTGGTGTCTGTCTGATTGTGCATAAAAGAGCGCTCGTGAATGCGTCTGCGCCAAGTCAGTGAGGCGACGACTGCTGGCTGCTGGAAGACAACTCACCACAGTCGCCCAGCCCGTGATGCTGTCTATTCTCCAGTGGTGGTTCTGTCTATTCTCCAGTGGTTCTTTACGCTCACGTCGGATACCTTGTGCTCTTGACTTCTCATCATATTTCGATGCGCGTGTTTCTGTCCCGTCCCACCCTCAGGGAACCCGAGTCTGCAATAATTTTTTAAATATATTGCAATTTTATAATTATATTATTTATTCTGACGCCAGAAATTGCCAAAAAATTGGAGCTGACTATTTTATTTACTGTAAATCAGTATATACGGAACATCAACGGGGTTAGATAGAGGTCGAGCGAAATAATGATCACTATAATAAGACACAATATTGGTTGAAAATATTTCAAATATATTGGATTATTTATTCTTAGCCGAGATCCTCGAAAAATATATTTAAAATACAATACTCGGGTTCCGTGCCCATCCTCATGTGGCCTGGACACGGGCCTCGAGGCTACTTCGCGCCATGACGACCACGAAACCAAGTTCATCTCTTTTCTGGTGCCGACTGCTTTTTGGAGCGCGTACCGCTAGCGCAAACATGTCACATCTGTGGGCAATGACAGCTTTGGCAGCTGCCAGCTCCTCCCCCGAAGCAAGTTTTGAACCAGCGAGTGGCCAAGGAGACCACGGTTACCGGTACCGGTACCGGTACGGCATCCACTGACGACGGCGTGATTTTTTGTCTCCTCCTTACGTGCGCCGGGGACATCGCGTGATGGTTGCCAGCACGAGCGCTCATTCCAACATTCACTTTCCACAACTCAAGTTACCAACACTTCCATCGAGAGGCGTCGACCCCCTCACAACAACAATACAATAACAGTAATGATCAAG
>JAADVC010000297.1:0-25108 GCA_023334575.1 Pythium volutum
AGTCTGTATGTAGACGGATAATTTGGCACATGTTGGAGACTGTGATGAAAGCGAATGCTTTGAAACTTCCAGCCCATCACCCCAAATCAGATCTTTTTCAGCTCATGGCACTGCAGCGGGGTGTACATTTCTGTAATATTCGACTTTTGTCACTTGCAGAAAAAACAACCATAATAGAGGAGTGCTGCCTATGACATATCGCTGCTTATGACATATAGAAGTGAGTAGTACTACCGGTGGTCGTGGATGAGGCGATCTTCAAAAACAACTTCGTTGGATATGGCTTCAAGGATGTATTACTACAGTACCGCAGTCCTTGATCTCGCTGGTTCCTTTCAGCCACGATGCAACGAAAAGGAAAGAACGTATTTGGTGGCGACGAGCAGCCTCTCGACGAACGTGGTGTGGCATGTTCTGCAGCCAAGCTCCGAGCTGTCGAGCCAACTCGACCGTCGCTATATCGTCTCGCGTGATTGCCGTCGTCGCGATTGGACGTTTGGGGACACGCTGAAGGTATCTGGTACGGCAACGAAGGATCTTCTGCATGGCATAAAAATTGGTTGATTTGGTTTGTCTTCGTTTGGCGCCCGCTATCACGATGCTGCTTCCACGACCCTGTGTGGTCATAGCGAGCTCTGTGTGTTCATGTGTATGGATCAGGTACGCCGATGGCTTCCTTCACCACATTCTTGCTGTACTTTCGTGGCAACCATCAAACCCTTTACACGCGTGTGGCGCGCGCCATGAGTGGATACTTCATGTGGAGCGTCGGTGCGAGCACGTAACTGCCGTTGTTGGTCGTGAGGTCCACAGCAAACTGGAATCGGAACATCAGATTGGCGATCACGGTACGCAGTTCGAGCATCGCGAGGTTCATGCCAATACACGCACGCGGTCCGGTGCTGAATGTGAAAAACTGGGATGCCGGCACTTGCTTGATCTTGCCCGTCTCGGCATCGATCCACCGGTCGGGCTGGAACTCGCCAGCATCGTCTCCCCAGATTTGCGTCAGCCGGCCCATCGCGTACTGCGCCAAGCCGACGGTCTCGCCCTTCTTGACCAAGACGTCGCCGCAAATCACAGTGTCCTCGACGGCTTCGCGGAATGTAAAGGGAGCGGCCGGGTAGAGCCGCAGTGTCTCTTTGATACAGGCCTCGAGGTAGACACAGTCGCGCATGTTGTCAGCCGTTAAATACGCGTCTCGCGGTAGGTCGCCGAGTTTCTTCATCATCTCCTCCCGTAACTGTGCTTCAATCTCGGGCTGCTTGGCGATCGCGTAAAAGAACCAGCCGAGTGTGTCGGCAGTCGTGTCCCGCGCCGCGATCACAATCGTCCGCACGAAATCCACCAAGTCTTCCTTCTGGATCCCTTCGGCACCATCGTAGCTCGACTCGAGAAAGAGTTCAACGACATTCTTGACCGTATTGCTGGTGGTCGTGCCTGCTGCCCTAGCGGCGATGCTCTTGTCAATACTCGCTTGGGCAACGTCGCTGATAAAATTGCGCATGGTCGCGTCATGGGCGGCCAGCTCGCCTTCCTGGCCAATGCCAAACCATCGCTCGAATCTGCGCACGACCCGCAGACGCATGATACGACCCGACGTGAGCGGTGAGGCCCTGTCTAGTGCCTCTTGGAACGGATGCAGCTGCTTCGAGCTGATGCAGTTGAGGTCGACGCCCAGCGCCATTTCGATAAACGTGTCGAGCGTGAAATCGTGGAACATTTTCTGGAGATTCACTTGTTCGTGCTGGGCAATGGTTGTATCCAGCAGTGTCGCGGCGCGATCCAGTGCCTTCTGCACCGACTCGGCCAGGAACGAACGCAGAGACTTGGCCGTGAACAGCTTGGACGCGGTCTTGCGTTGGTGGTACCAGCGCTCGCCATCGGACGCCAGCATGCCGCGGCCAAACAGCGTCGACATGGTCTCAATCTGCGTCGGACCTTTGGGGAATTTGCCAAAGAGTGTCGTCGTGATCGCGTCGACGTCGCTGGGGAGCGACAATACAATCATAGTGGGCATGCCCGGGTACCTCCGGCTGAACGGTTGGCCGTGGACACGCGCACACTCTTCGGTGATCCAGTCGTGGTAGTCGTCCTTACGCGCGGCGGCGGTCAGGACGTCGCCCAGCCATGGGAGGTGCCCCGGCGGCGAAGGGAGTTTGCGATACGTCTTCTTGTTGGTCGAGTTTGAGCTACTGGCAGTCAGTATCACGGCCGCAGCGGCAGACACCACGACGACAGCACCGCCGACGGCAAGGGCAGCGGCCTTGGTGTCCGAGAGACCGAGCGACGCCAGCGCAGAGTGCATTGGGTGGTGCGTTTTACGAGGGGCTTTGGCGCGGATGCTGGAAAGGAACAAGTGAGACTCTGGTTTGGAAGGATCCTCAGCGGGAACGAGGAGGTCCCAGCATCGTTTTTGACTTGCATTTTGTATGGAGCACAAAATGGCAAAATTCGAATCAGGGCCTAACGAAGTGAAGCAGACGAGCCAGTCAGACCGACAGACTCGTCTCAGGGGGGGTCATCGAACTAACCTAAACGAATACATATGACAATGTGCCCCTGTGATCCTCAGACATGAACATGCCACAGATCGTTGGCTCGTGACGCCACAGTAGGTCTTATCTCCGTGTGAAGAAGTACTGGCCAAGAGATGCGGACGGGAATCAGGATCTCGAGCACTTGATCGTATAGCCGGGGGTCATCGTTCTCTGCTTGGCGTCGAATGCATCGAACATGGGCGGTGAAGCACCGTCACAACAATTGAGAGGCCGTGAACGACTGGATACTATTCTCGAGAAGCAGTGTCATTGCTGGGGTAGACTCAGCCAATTTGAAGACGATGGCGTTGCGATCGAATCCACACCGATAGCGAATGGTGATAGCCTCGAAACGTATATTCTCCCCGAGGCCTCGCTTGAAAGCGCCCGAGGTGAATCACCCAACAGCGCATAGGGCATGGTACAACGTCAACGTAGTATTTCACACTCTTCATTTACCTGTAATGACCGAAACGCTTAGCCGTGGGTGCTGCATGAAACACTTGGACCAGTGCTTCTTTCGCCACGTGCTGTCCGCGTATCGTTCCAGTATCGAACCCTTCACACACGCGTGGCGCGCGCCAGGAGCGGATGTTTCATTTGAAGCGTCGACGTGAACTTATAACTACAGTTATTACAGTAGTAGCGAGGTTGACGTGTATAGACGTAGTTAGGCATTCCGCTTAATCCGGGTCTATACATCCTCTCAACTAAAAGAAAAATAGTAGCGAGGTCGACGTCCAACTTGAATCGGAACATCAGATTGGCGAGCACGGTACGCAGTTGAAGCGTCGCGAGGTTCATGCCGATGCATGCGCGCGGTCCAGAGCTGAACGTGAAAAACTGGGATGCTGGCACTTGCTTGATCGTTCCCGTCTCGGTATCGATCCATCGGTCGGGCTGGAACGCGCGCGCGTCGTCTCCCCAAACCTGCGTTAGGCGGCTCATTGCATACTGCGCCATTCCGACTAATTCTCCCTTTTTGACCAACACGTCACCGCAGATAACAGTATCCAAGACGGCTTCGCGAAACGTATAGGGTCCCGCAAACTGCGCGGCTCACATAAGCAGCGATGTCAGCAGCAAGCGGTTCCAGCAAATCCGCGGAGCGTGCCAGCAGATGCGGACCTTTCGAAACGGCTTTTCTATGGTGCAAAAGATACAAAGGGCTTGTGATGCATAAAACGTACTAGGTGTGCAAGTCTTCAATGCATATCAGCGGTCACTGTTCGCAGCGATTCGCTGTGAATGTGTTGAACATACGATCCAGTTAGTTAGTACCGCATTGCAGAAGGTCCGTGGATCATTCCACTTGCATGTCCCCCTGATGAGTGGTGGAGGGAAGCATCGGTTGGGGGGCGATAAATCAGAGGCGGTGATTTTATCGGAGACTGAGGCTGGTACACGAATGGTGACATGACCTCATCCATCATCCTGCCCACGCACTATAGTGAATACAACGTAAGTTCCCAGGCACGGTGTGCTTGTGCGTGCGCTTCTATGGACAGGAAGAGTTTGCGGATGGCGCGGGCCACTTGGTCCAAGTGGCTTGGACGAGGAGTAGATACTGTACTGTCTTCAATTACCTCTATCATTAATCTTTTTGGTGGGGGGGGGGGCATCACTGCACGAAACCACGGAAAAGCCCAAACGGCCAGCAAGCGCAGTTCCCCCTTCGGCTGTTTCGACCCATGTTCACGGCCCAGGCGCCGTTCCCAGAGCACAATTACTTGCTCCGCATGCCGACGCTAACAAACGCACCTTGTCTGATGGCGGTACACGGAGGCCACATCGTGAGGCGACGTGAGCCATCCACGCTTGCTAGCACGGATCGCTAGTCGTCTCTGCACAATGGACTCTGTGGCAACCCTGTTCGCTGAGTAGTGCTATGGTACGGCTAAAGAGATTTACATTGGAATGCCGGCGAATATAAAAAAAAAACGGGAACTGGACAACGCCCTTGTCCAAATCCGACCGCGACGCTCGGCTTGAACGCGGTGACCACGTTCGAGCTTGCATGCTTCGTCCACAGTTTGCACGTTCGTGGCGTCCGAGAGCCCGAGCGACGCTACGGTCACTTTCAATTTGTTGCGCTTTGTCGGAAGGGCCTTTGCCAGTGGCAAGTGAACGAGTGGGAATTGTGGCGAAGGCACGATTCACCCTCAGTGATCTGCGTTCTGGCCGTTTGCAGCACTTTATAACAAGAAAAATCGTCGCGGGTTTGACTACAAATGGGTTTAGAAGGATGAAGTGTACATATATGTCACGGGTTTGACTTCAATTGCGTGTTGGTACGCTGTCATCACGCGTTGAAGCAAGTGGGGAGCAGGCCAACCACACAATCCCCCCTCCCCCTTAAGAGGCCCCGTTATTGTCTTCGCATCGTCTTGTCGTCGTGGCCACTGGTTGAAGTGCAGCCGGAGGATCAAGATCCAGATCTGGGTCCTCTCAGCCTTGCCGGTTGCGTTTACGACGCTGTCTGGGTCTTCGCAGCACTATACATAATGTAAGTCAAACCATTTTCTGACTGGATTTTGCAGCCAAACCCATCTGTTGTCAAACCCGTGATATAATATAATTGTGAACCCACTTGCTGTCAAACCCGAGATATTTTTTCCGCGGCAAAATCGTCTTGCCTATTGTATGGAATGCCAACTCGCCGGTCCATGATGACGGGTGCCGAACCGCCGCACCCTCACTCGTCCATTTGCTACCGACTCGAGAAGACCATGAAAGCGGCTATGGCGTCGCTTGGGCTCTCGGACACTACGACCGCAGCACTTGCGATCGGCGGCGCCGTCGTCGCAGTATCCGCTGCCGCCGTCCTGTTAACTTCCAATAAGACAGCCGACAAGAAGACGTCTCGGAAGCTCCCCTTACCACCAGGACATCTACCTTGGCTCGGGGCCGTGCTCACGGTCGCGACGCGCATGGACGACTATTACGACTGGCTGACTGAAGAGTGTGAGCGCGTGCACGGCAAGCCATTTCGCCTCAAGTTCCCCGGGGTCCCTACTTCAATTGTGTTGTCGCTGTGACGTCGACGTGGACGCGATCACAACGACGCTCTTTGACAAATTCCCCAAGGGCCCCCCGTAAATTGAGACGGTCTCGTCGCTGTTTGGCCTTGGACTGCTCTCGTCCGACGGCGCGCGCTGGTACCACCAGCGCAAGACGGCCTCCAAGCTGTTTATAGCCAAGTCCCTGCGCTTGTTCCTGGCCGAGTCGGTCCAGAAGACACTGGGCCGTGCGACGGCAGTACTGGACGCGTCAATTGCCGAGCAGGAACAAGTGGATCTCCAGAAAATGTTTCACGGTTTCACGCTCGACACGTTCATTGAAATGGCGATGGGCGTCGACCTCAACTGCATCAGCTCGAAGCAGCTCCACCCATTCCAAGAGGCACTGGACAGGGCCTCGCCGCTCACGTCTGGCCGCGTCATGCGTCCATATTTCGTAAAGGTATTTGAGCAGTGGCTTGGTATTGGCCAGGAAGGCCAACTCGCCGCCCACGATGCGACCATGCACGACTGGCTCAGCGAAATCATCCAGTAAAGCATTGACAAGAGCATTGCAGCCCGAACAGCAGGCACGACCACTAGCCACACAGTCAAGAATGTCGTTGAACTGTTTCTCGAATCTAGCTACGATGGTGCCGACGGGATCCAGAAGGAAGACTTGGTGGATTTCGTGCGGACGATTGTGATCGCGGCGCGGGACACGACCGCCGATACGCTGGGCTGGTTCTTCTACGCGATTGCAAAGCAGCCCGGTCTCGAAGCCAAGCTACGGGAGGAGATGGACAAAACACTGGGTACTATAGATCGTGCCACCTACCTAACGGCCGAAACCTGCGCGACTGCGTCTACCTCGAGGCCTGCATCAAAGAGACACCACGGCTCTACCCGGCCGCGCCCTATACGTTCCGTGAAGCGACCGAGGATACCGTGATTTGCGGTGACGTGTTGGTCAAAAAGGGCGAGCTCGTCGGAATGGCACAGTACGCGATGGACCGGCTGACCCAAATCTGGGGCGACAATGCGCGCGAGTTCGCATCGGATCGCTGGCTCGATGCCGAGACGGGCAAGATCAAACAGGTGCCGGCGTCGCAACTGTTTACATTCAGCACCGGGCCGCGTGCGAGTATCGGCATGAACCTCGCGATGCTCGAACTGCGCGCCGTGATCGCCAATCTGCTTTTCCGTTTCCAGTTTGATGTGGACCTCACGGCCAACAACGGCAGCTACGTGCTCGCACCGACGCTCCGCATGAAGTATCCTTTGATGGCCCGAGTCACGCGCGTATAGTACGCGGTTCAATTACTGTGTAGTACCGAGAGAAATTCGTTCCACTCACGGCTCATGTATCAGAGAAGCGAATACTCCTCCAGTGCATAAACCGTCGACCTGACCTATTAATTTTCGGACGCTGTCAAAATACGGACGCAGTCCACAGTCCGTGACGTAGGGCTTGATTATTGTTCTGCACTCCCCACTCTTGCCCTGCTTCCCCGGTGGACCAACACCGCACTCGGCTCTAGATAGGTAATAACTTAGAATTCGACCGAGCCGATTGCCCACAGCTTTGGATTTTTCTTGTCTCGGCCTCGTGGCGCGTGGAGCGCGAGCTCAAACAGGCGCTCTTGTGTGAAAAACTGCGCGTCGTACTTGCGGCCGTGACGCACGGCGTGGTCGGCCTGCTCGACTTGTTTCATTTCGTACAATGCGATCGCGTGGCGAAAGTAACCTTCGCCATACTGTGGCAGCAGTCGAATGCACTGCTGTGCATCTTTTGCTGCATAGTCGTACTTGCGGAACGCGGTATACACGGCGCTGCATACAAATCACAAAAGCCTCAATCAGCCAGTGCGCTGGGTCGCAAATGAATAGTGATACAGAGGGACTCCCATACCTGCGCTTGGCGTACAGCCGCCCATTCCGCGGGTCCAGCACGATCGCTTCCGTGTATTTCTGCAATGCCAAGTCGTGGTTTCCTTTGTGCTGCATCGCGTGGTCCCCTTCTCTCGTCCGTGACTCGGCATGGGTCGCCAAGAAGCCGCGCATCTCCTCTATAATAGCAGGGTCAGTGCGTGCCTTGAAGAGCTTGTCAAACATGGGCAGTTGCTCCTGCCACAGCAGCTTGATCAGCAGTTCAAGCCCGGCATTTTGTAGGAAAAACGATCGCGCGCGCGCACTTCGCGTTGCGAGCAACACGAGAAACTGGCCGGCACGCCGTTGCTCCACTGCGGCGCGGCGATAGTGCAGAATGCCCATGAGCACTTGCAGCACGCTGTGCTCGAGCACTGCATCCATGTACAGCCCCGTACCGGCCGTCGTGACGCTCTGCAGGATATCAATCGCCAGGTCGCGAAACTCGCTACTAGGGCCGTGCTTCATGGACGCGACAAGAATGTCGAGGCCGTTGTTGCGCACAATCTCGATTGCGCTGTGTGCGACGCGGTTCGTGTCCATGGCTCTCAGCGCCTGCGTCTGCTCGTCGGCCGTTCCCCACCGTAGAATGCGAAGCAACTGCTTTGTCGTCAGCGACGCTGGCAGGGGCATTGTCGCACTCGGATTTTCGCCGGCCTGCTGCGTAGTAATGGGCTTTGCTCGTGCTGCCTGCGCGCGCTGCTGCTTCTCAATCACGCGCTCCAATTCGCGTTCTTCATGGCGTATTTTCTGCCGTAGATTCTCGAGCTCGCGCTGCAGCTGCTCTTGTTGCTTTTGCATGCCATCGTCGACTGCAGTGACTCCTAGTCCTATTCCTCGCGCGCTGCGCTGCTGCTGGTACGCCGCTCGCTGGGAATCAACGTCGTGCGATGACGCGGTGCTCTCGTCGAACGAGCTGAGATTAAAGCCTTCGTCCATCGCAGTCTCTTCTGCTGCTAGTCGCTGAAGACGCGTTTGCACTTGATGGATCGTTAGCCGCTGGGTCGGCTCGTCGCTGCACATGCGCTGGATCAGATCCCAGGCATCGTTCGTGATGCCATGCGGACGCGTGGACTGGAACGTCCGCTGCGCGAGCGCCTGTTGATATCGACTCGGATCGTTATCAGACAAGAGCTGCAGCATGCACACGGCAAACGCGTACACGTCCGACTCGTAGGATGGTACGACACGACCGCCACGATCCGCGACCGCACGTCCTTTTTCTTCCAAACTATCGGCAGCGTCGCGAATATAACTGAATCCAAAGTCACTGATCTTGGCGCGGCCGTCATCGCCAATGAGAATGTTGGTAGCTTTGAGGTTGCCGTGGACGACGCGGTTCGCTTTGAGGTGAGCGAGTCCGATCGCGACGTCGAGCTGCAGCCGCCAGAACCGCTTGGTGTGGCTTGGATGTGCCGTTAAATACTCGCAGATATTGCCGTCCTTGGCCTCTTCGCACACGATAAACGCCGGTGTCGTGACGTGGCACGCACCATACATGCGCAGCACATTCGGGTGGTTGAGTCGCCACCAGACGTCGGCCTCTTTCCACGTGACCATGGACGTTGGCTTGGATGGCACTGGCAACACGATCTTCTTGACCATGACATTTGTGTGCGTTCCCCATTTCGCGCGGTGGACAGTGCCCATCGCATTCGAGAACGTTGCGGACGAGAATCCGTGGAGCGGCTCGCGTTCAATGTCGACGTCATCAAACGTGAAAAACCACGGCGGCATACTCTTCGGGAGCGCGAGCTTTCGCTCACGGGCTAGCTGAAAACAAATCGCTTGCAGAGCCGAGACAATGTGGTCTTGATCCACTAGCTTGTGTTGTTCGTGCACGAGCGTCGCGAGGGCTTCGTTCGATTCGGCGCGACTATCTGGCGTCATTCGAACGGCGACGCCAGCGGCAGCGAGCTGCGCGACCTCTTTCTGCATGGCCTGCACGTTTCGCTCCCATTCGGCTCGCCACTTGAGCAGGAAATCCGTGGTGTGGTCCCGAAAAGAATCGTCCAACTGGTCCAGCTCTTCGTGGCACGCGCGCAGCTTCTTCATGAACGAACCCGATGTACCGACACGGACGACAAAGCTCTTTTCCGCCTGCTTGAGCACAAGGGCATGGAACCGCGCGAAAATGGCGGTAAAGTCGGCAACCTGGAAGGTTTGCGGAAGCGTGCCGTCCTGTTCCATTTGCAGCAAGCGCGACCACGTCGCATCGAGCCGCTGTTGGATGCTCTCGCAAAGCGCCTTGCTTTCCTTCATAGTACTGTAGATCGTGCGCACGAGGTTGAACGCGACGAGCACCGGACCGACGCCCGGAATCACTGCGGCCGCGAGCGAGACGGCGTCGTGCTCCATGGTCGTCTACCGTTGTGAGAGCAAGAGTGCGAATGGTTCCAGCGTCGGTAGTGACGAGCGCAACGTCAAGAGAAACAACCCAGCGCGACAGGCGGCGGCCCGCCGACCGTTAATAATCACGGTTGGCAATTAGCCAACAACGTGGGACACTTGGTCTCTCGCGTCTCTGTGTAGATGGCGTTGGGTGTGGAAGGCAGCCCATGTTCTTCTTCGCAGTGCCAACGCGGGGTTGGGGAAATCAGAGACCATGTGGTCCCAATCAATAACAGAGTGATTGTCCTGTACCCATCTGGTGAAGTGAATCTGTTAGAAACTATTATACGAAACCTCAAAAGTAAACCGTTAGGAACCATATTTGAAAACTTGCCTCAGCTGGGCGGCAAATCGGAAAGAGGCAGACATGGAGAGGGCAACGGCAACCGGCGCGGCGCGGCGCCGCTCTTCTCTGTGAATATAGACGGGTTTCAATTCGCTATATCCGCAATATGAAGGTGTGTGCCTAAGCTTCCGGCCTGTGGGCTTTTGGTGTCAAGTCGCTGATGTTCAACTCGTCACTTGCTCGAAAGGACGCGCCCGGAAAAAGACTTTTCAGAGGGAAATCTTTGTGGTCGCCCTTGATCAACGTCGGCGCTGCGATCTAGGGGAATAAGCGAGAGTTGAAAAGGATGAGCGAGCGGCGCAAGTGGGACAAGCAACCGCCGGTCCACGAGCCGTTTGTGGGAGGCGCGTGGGTAGCAGCGGACGCGGCCGCCGATCCTATGCTCGAGAAACAGATGCAGTACATCAAGATGCTCGAAGAACGGAATCGACTCAAGAAGAAACTCGCCGTCGCGTCGAGAAAGGATACGCGCGAGAAGCAGCGTGAAGACGCGTTCGTGACGACGTTCAACGTACCGGCAACAGCAGCGACGGCAAATACCTCGCCCGCGACGATGGGAAACGCGCAGGACACGGTGCGCAAGAACAAGTCGTCGGCGTCGTTGCTGCCCACAAGAATGCACACGCAGCCCAGTGATGCGGACAGAGCAAGAGGCCGCTCGGCGCCGTCAACGACGCTGCCATTGCGCACGACGCCACGCGTTGCCGATGCGGACGACGACTGTGAGAGTGAGACCAAGCCGGAGCCTATCGTCCGACGCGCCAAGTGGAGCAAGCCGGCCGTGGGAGAAGCGTTTGGTGTTGTGGAAAACCGCCATGGAGGAGGACGGCTTTGCGTTGGCGCCAAGGACGACGAGGTCTCGGTGTCTGCTGCTCCGGACAGCGGCGTGGTCGCGAGCCAGTCCGGTGACGACGATACGGATGGCAGTGAGGATGGGTATATGGCAGAGTCATTCGAAGATTTCGAAGCCGCAGAAGACATTGTGGACGATGGTGATCTCGAAACGCCAACGCACGCGGTTGAACAAAGCAAGCCAAGCGCTCCCAGGATATCGGTGCCCCTCTCAAGCTCGGACGAAAAGCCCTCCACAGTGGCCGCGCCAGCGAGAGCAGAGGGGAAGCAAAGCTCTGCGGTCGTCGTCTCGACAACTGACGCGTCATCGTCTGCCAGTTTGTCGCGCACGACCACCGATTTGTTTTCAATGATCCAAAACCTTTCTCGATCAAAGCAGAAAGCCCTTGTGGACGTGCTGAAAACATTCGAGTCAAGCGCTCAGCGAGAAAGCGATGTCGACACGCTCCAGCGCTCCATCGGCGACCCTGCGATATTTAAGCAAGTAACAGCGGCGCTGTTTGGGAATTCGGCATGCGAGGATAAGAGCGAGCAGCTATGTTCGACAGCAAGTGAGGGGGACCCCTCAGTGCTCACCATCGCGCATGTCATGGAAGATCAACGCAAATGGGAGGAGGAATATGCTCGCCAAATGCAGCAGCGGCTTGCCGAGGAACGAGAAGCAAAGGAAAAGGCGATGCGCGACGCAGAACAACGCCGCCTTCTTTTGACGCAGCAAATGGAAGAGGAACAAAAAGAGCTGGAGCGGTTGATGGAGCAGAAGCGACAACAGCGCCTCGCGAAGTTGAAGGCACTGCAGCAAGACGAAGACGAGGCCCCGGTCATTGTGCATCGTATGGAAGCCAAACGGATGGAAGAGGCCAAGCACGAAGTCGAGCCGATTGCTGTGGACGTGTCATCTCGAATAGCAGGGAGAAAGTCCATGGAGTTGACAATCGCTGCAACGGAAGTGAGCGAGCGCGTCCCGGTCGTACGCCCCATCATGGACGTACATGAAGGAAATATCCAAGTCCATGTTCCTTTGCTGGATCTGTTCAGCCAACTCCATTCCGGTCACAGCAAGTCTCAGTCGCCGGTCATCGAGCTACGCTTGCGACTTTTGTCTACGTGGGGCAAAACGCGCGCAGTGGGTCTGACTCAGATATGTGCTTACGATGCGACCGGTGTTGAGGTCGAGATCGATGTGAGCCGCGTCAACATCTATGAACAAGCGGACGGACGTCCGCTGCCCAAGATCCACGAGATGATGCGCTCAATTCCACGACTCTTCAACGGCGTCGCGCAAACCAACAATGACAGCGATATGTGGCTCGGTCGCCTGTCTGATCATGGTGAGTGCTTCTATTCCCGGAATCTACTCACGATGGCTCGACTCACATTGAATGGTTATCAGGGACCCTCGAGATCGCTCTCGAAGTCGACACGACGCCAAGCAAACTTTGCATCTGGAACTACAACAGCGTGAGTGACCCAGCAATTTGTGTTGCGTTTTTGGGGCACGATGAGAACACGCTACTAATCCACACTTGTTTTCATTCACCTCAGCGAATGTGTTCTGCGTGTGCACGCGACGTGGAGGTACTCATCGGTGGTCGATCAGTTTGGAGCGGGTCATTGCCCGAGGGTCTTGGCGATGAGGACGACAATTTGTGCACTTGGATAAGCGTTGGCCAAGGCGTCAAGAAAACCGCTCGGGTTGCTTCATCTCGTGTAAGTGCCGCCCAAGAAAAGTTGGTTGCTCATGCGCCGACAGGGTCCGCAGATGAGTCGAAGTCGACTGTGCACGCTGCAGCTCCACGTCACGACGGCCCGATATGGTTGACTGCGTCGGCATCCATGAGCTCAATATCGACCTCGAAAAGTCCACCCACCAAAGCTGATGCCAAGGATACTGGACAACATAATCTACATGGCCAGAAGGATCGCACGAGCTCGTCGGGAAACCTGACGAGTCGCCGACAACGAGGGGATTCCGCTGATCATGAAACAGCAGCAGCGACGTCAAGATCACGTGAGAGCAAGTCCGAGTCCACCGAAACGAAGACCGACGCCCGCAATGAGACGATCCGAAAAGATGCGTTTTTGGCTCGGAAAGAACGCGAGCGACTGGGTGGTACAGGCGCACTGACTTCGTCATGGGATTCTTTGGAACATTTCAGCAAGACCAGTCGGAGTCGTCTTCCGTCTGCGACAGAGGAATCTATTCGAGCGCCTTCGTCTCAAACACCGTCAGATGAACCAACAAAAACTAGATTTGCGCCGGCCACAACGTCAAATCTACTCGCAGAGTTGCGTGGAACAGCAGTACATGCCTCGTCACCGCCAGTAGCACCATTATCCGCAAGCGAGGGACGTGCTTCTGTGCTCACACCTGTCGAGATCCCAGAGCTCCCCAGTGGCCGTCGGCTAAAGCTCGAAATCGTCAGCACTTGGGGTGACCAGTTCTACGTTGGTCTGAACGGTGTCGAGATTTTCGACCAACGAGGCAGACTCGTCACCTTCTCGAACACTGATCGCCAGATCATAGGGTGTCCGTCGAGTATCAATGAGCTGGATGCGTATGACGACGACCCACGAGTCGCCAAGAACCTTGTGGACGGTGTCAACTGTACATGTGATGATTTCCACATGTGGCTCACACCGTACACGCAAGGGGACGACCACCACGTCCTCCTGCTCTTCGATCAAAGCACATCGATTTCGATGGTCCGTGTCTGGAACTACAACAAGTCTCGAGCTCACACATATCGTGGTGTTCGACATCTTCGGTTGGTTCTCTTCAACGATACGGCTAGCGATCGCGGCTGCGTGATTTTTGAAGGCGAGATCAAGCGCGCTCCAGGTGGTCTTTTCAAAGATGAAGACAACGACAGCGCGATGTGGTGTGAAGTCATTTTGTTCACTACGGACCAGTCGATTCTGAAAAGGATCGAGGCGAATGACGCGTTGCTGGAGGCTTACGGCCAGGAACGAGAGGAAGAAGAAGCTACGAACGTGATTGCCACCAACGTACGATCGTCGATGGAGCTTCGACGGCCAAAGACCGCAGACAATGGGTCTGATGCACCCAGTGATCGTTGTATGCATGGCCGTGATGGCGAGATTCCTGCTGTGGTCGGTGATGCCGACATGGGACGACCGACGACCTCAGCAAAACGACTGCCGCACAATGACGACGTCCGGAAGTCGATTGATTCGTGGGTGTCAGAAGAACCCCAACAGAAGTCTCCTGTGCTAACGAAAATCGGCGAAAGCAAAGATGACAGTGATGAAGATGAACGCGACGGTTGTGAAGGGATCATTCGCGGGCGGCGAATCATTCTTCGCCTATTGAGCACGTGGGGTGACCGAACCTATGTTGGGTTGACACAGCTTGACGTGCTAGTCGGTACTCATGGAACTTCGATTCCATTGGATCTCTCCAACATTGACGCGACACCTCGAGATCTCGCAACGGTAAACCATGTCCAGTCATCTAAATTTCTCTCACAGCGGCACTAACTCACACTCATTTTGTGTTTCATAGCTAGGCTACGAGGGCGACCCGCGAACGCTGGACAAAGTACGTTGCGAAACCAGTGTGATCTAGTGGATTTATTACTAACAGGACTTTATACCATGCAGCTCATTAATGGGATCGGGACGACGTGTGACGACGGCAATATGTGGCTTGTGCCGCTTGGTGCTGCTCAAGAGATTCGTATTGATCTCAAGCGAGAGCAATTCATCTACGGCATTCGTGTGTGGAATTACAATAAGTCGCAAGAAGACTCATTCCGAGGGGTAAAGCAAATGTCGGTCACAATCGATGGGGAGCTGATATCACCACGGCACACGGGATTTGTGTTGCGCAAGGCTCCAGGAACAGCACACTTTGACTTCGACCAGATCCTTCGATTCGGGTGTGGTGATCTCGGTGACAAGCGAGATCGCGCGTATGTAGAGAAGGTGGGGTACCCCATTAAAAATCGCGTGTACAAGAGCCCAAATGTCAAGCAAGACTACGAGCCGGTCCTCTACCCCCAAGGCTTTGTGCTCAAGCTCGTGCTTTGGGCGACGTGGGGAGACCCATACTACGTCGGCCTGAACGGATTTGAGCTGTACGACTCGCACGGTAAACGAATCACTGCTAAACCATCCATTGTGACCGCACAGCCGCACAGTCTGGCCGACATTGACGAACAGGCGTCTCCTCAAGACGACGTGCGAGTGCCCGACAATCTTCTCAGTGGCAAGAACAAGAACACGTGGGACGCGAGTGACGCCTGGCTGGCTCCACTCGCGAGCTCTCTCGGAAACCCGCAGGGCAACGTGGTTTACGTTGCGTTTGACACGCCAATCGTGCTTTCGCTCATCAAGTTTTGGAACTACAGCAAGACCCCCGAGCGAGGTGCCAAAGACGTGGATATCTATTTGGACGATCTGCACATTTTTTCCGGCACGCTACGGAAAGCGCCCCACGGAAATGGTGGCCAGCACATTGGACGTTTTGGACCCAAGCAGCTCGTGGTGGAAGAGTTTTCGCAGCCAGTTCTTTTTTCGACAAACCAAGCGCAGGTCGATGCGGAGAAACGCCGCATTCATTATTGTGGCACGGAGGAACAAGACGTGCTCTGCATCAATGAAGGCCAAGTCGTTCAAGAATCCAAGGCAATGTACCGAAAGCCGGACCCAGGTGCCGAAGGCGTGGTGGTGGATTTGGGGCAGCGTCCTATGACTGCAATGAGCCGAAAATAAGCAACCGACGACGAACCAAATTCGCACTCGGAACAAGGCTATTCCTGCCGATAGCCCTCACGTGGAGTTAGGACGTCCCGAAACCACGAACTCATTGAACGTGGGAGCTGTCAAAGTCTCAACAATCGATCTGCGAGGTCTGTCGATATTCCTGACGGCTTCGAAGCGTGCATGGGCAACTCAAAGTCCAGCGGGCAAGGACCGCATCGTCCATGGACGCATGTCCGCGGTTCGATCGCCTCCACGACGAAGCACAGTCGCCTGCACGACACGAAATGAGCAGAGACCGCCGATGGCGGCTGCGCGTAGCTGGCTGCGACTGACCCAAGCCGATCCGAGCGATCCTATCCTTCTTTTCGAAGTAAGCGCGCTCACGCTCAAGGTCCACAAGCATCTCAGTGAAACTTTCGTGCAAGACATCCAGACGGACGCAGTGTGGGCGACAATGCCGTGCGTTTCTAGTAGCGGCTCTCCCAAGGTGCTGCTCGCCGACCGTCATCAAAAGCTTCTTACGAAACGGGACGAGAGCGCGTTGTTCCAAGAACTCAAGCATCACGTCTACCTCGCGACGCGCTATTACGCGCATGCAAAGAACGACCCAAGTCTCGTGGCCCAGTTCTTGGACTATGCCCGGTTCATTTAAGAGATTCAACACCCGCACATCCTCAAGCTGTATGGGCACTTCACGTCCAATCGTACGCTTCATGTCCAAACCGAGTATTGCCAACACGGGAATTTGGCGGTGGTGCTGGCTTTTGACGAGCGATACGAGACGAAACGCAACTGCCGATTGCCCTTCTTCCGCGGGCCGTCCGCGCTGAAAGAGTTGACGCGCCAGCTCTGTTCAGCGGTCGGTTTCATGCACCAAAGCCGACTGGCGCATACGAATCTGAGGCCCCCGAGAACGTGTTTATCAATGACCATGGCCATCTCCTGGTCGGCGACTTCAAGGAGGCAGTTCTCGTGGATGCGACGAGCGAAACGGTCGCGCTGCCGCCTCCCGCACACCACAGCTGTGTGGCTCCGGAGCGCTTCGTCGGAAGTGATGGAGACACGGTGGTGGATCTGCTAAAGTCTGACGCGTGGTCGGTGGGTGTGCTCGTTTTTGCCTTTGCGACGAGACAGCACTTGTTCGCGGCTGCGTCACCCGTGGACCCAGCATTCGAGGAGTTCCAGCGGCTTGGCTTTGCAGAGTATTACGAAATGTGGGAAGCGGAAGTAAAGCGCTGCGACGGCCAGGCAAAGTGTCTTCCACGCGATATCAAGATGCTGCTCGTCGAGCTGCTTCAAGTGAGCCCATCAAAGCGGAGCTCCATTGCGGACGTCACGCAACGCTTCGAGTGGTTGCTACCAGGTGGCGTGTTCTTCCCCATGGATCCATCCGAGTGGGCGTTGTAAACGGTGGTGAAGCGTCGCGCATTGGGCTATCGGATTATATATCATGAGTTCTGGTTTGCGGGACCGCAAAGAAACAAAGCTCCGGTAGTCTCGACGGGCACGATCACTTTCAGCTTTAGATTTATGCCACCGAATTCGATTCCTTCAAGACTCTCCCTTCAACTCGACTCACAAACTGGTCCGGGACAGGAATTAAATTGGCTTCACCAGCAGACGCAGTTTCGTCATAATTTCCGTGCTACGAAGGCCAACACCATGGATGTTTATTGTCCCCCGTTTGTTCTTACGCCGTCGCTGGCTTTATTCGCCCGCGTTCTTCTTCTTCGACTGTCGCCACATTCGTTTGCAGCCATCGACTCTGCATGGCCTCGGTCGCCGAGAGCCGTTCCACCGGGTCCACGCGCAGCAATCCGTCGAGCAGCTAGAGCATTTCCTCCGAGAATTTGCAAATCGCCGTCTGCTCCAAGTACATGGCGCGTAAATACGAGTGGAGACCGGTCTTGCAGAAGAGCTGAAAGCCTCGGTCGCTGGCCGCGGTCGAGTCAAAGATGGGCTTTTTCGTGTACAACTTGATGAGCACGACGCCGAGCGCCCAGACATCGGCCTTTTGCAAGTCGACGAGCTTCTTGTCGCCACTACTCCCATCCGCGTACAGCTCCGGTGCCGCATACGTCGGCCGCAGTGGGACCTCGTATTTGATGGGTTGCTTTTGGTTGTTCGTATCGACGAACACGGAATGATCAAAGTCGCCGAGCTTGAGCACGTTCATGCTGGTCACGAAAATATTGTCGAGCGCCACGTCGAATGGGCGACGCCGTTTGTATGCAGAAACGCGAGCGCCGAGCAAATTTGCCGCACGGCGTCACGCACTTCGCTCTCTGTGGGCGAGAAATTGAGGCGAAGCAGCGGATTCGGCTCGATCACATACGCGAGCTTCAAGTTGCCGAGCTCGCAAAACTCGACAAACACGTGGAGCTTGCCTCTAAACGTGAAAAAGCCGCGGAGCTGCATGACGTTGGGGTGCATGGAGCCAATATTGAGCTGTGCGTACCGCACAAGGAAAAGCAGCATTTCCAATTCGTTCCGTAGCACGGTGAGCGACTCGGTCGCGCGCATCTTGACGCATTTCGAGACGAGCAAGTGCGGCTGCCGCTTGCGCTGCATGTTGGGGTCGGCCACGACATGGACGCGCCGCGACGAGTCGTACATGCCACACCAATTCCACTCGTCCGAAAAGCTCTGGAACTTGCTGAACGGCGTTGGGATCGCCGACGTTGTGGGGATCACGGACTGGCGCCGCAGCGTCTGCATGATCTCGGGCTCAATCGTCGACATGTATTTGACGCGCTTGGTCGCCGCGGTGCTGTGCTTGGAGCCCATTTGTCCAGCGCGCGCTGTGAGCGCCTAGTAGTGCGTTGCTTCGTGTGGGCAGAGCCATCCTTAGGACTGTCGCCCGAAATAGCCCGTGCATACAAGCAAACTGAGATCTCAGCAAATGGCCAAGATGTGCAAGGGGGTTCTAGAAGTTTGGGGCAACGCCAAAATATCGAAAATGTTGCGCGAAGGTGACCCCGGATCTTCGACGAAAGGACGCGATCTTCGATCTTTTTTTCCCGCTGCACATGGACACCTCACCAGTTTGTCTTCTACTGTCCACGAAGGAACTAGACACAATGACAGCGTCGCATCGGCAACGGCAACTCCTGACGAAGCAGAACAAGGAGGAACCCGCGGTGGTTGTGCCGCTCAAGTCCCAGCGACGGACCATCCGTGAGAATGGAAGCGACGGCGGTGACGACCACACCGCCGTCGTGGTCAAACGCCCTCCATCCAATCTGCATTCATCGTGGGTGCTCAGTGTTGCGGCCGTGGCCGTGGCCATCGGTGCGATCGCGTTCCTCAGCTTTTTGGATCAGTCGAGCGTCGTGGTCTCGACAGCGCAACAGTCGCACTCGATGGCGAACGACACCAATAGTACCGTTATCCACGACGAGACCTCGGCGTTTATGGCGTGGTTCCAATTGCATGGTGGCCGCGTGAGTGACAAGATTTCCATTGCACAGTTTGACGACATGGGACGAGGCATCGTCGCGCGTATGCCCATCGATGAGCACGACGAGCTGCTGTTTGTACCGCTCGATCTGATCATTTGCCGCGACACGATCTTGAAGTTTGCGCCACAAAGGCTCGTGGCCAAGTACGAAAAGCTACGCGATGTGCCGACCGAACTGCTCACGGCGTTTTTGCTTCTCGAGCAGTTCAAGGACGCGAAGGGGTCGCGGTGGTCTCCATACTTGCGCCTGCTCCCGCAGTACCCGATCGACGCGTCGAGCGTCGTGGCGACACCGCTTTTCTACGCGTCGGACGCGAAGCTAGACGAGCTCCAAGACGAGCGAATGATCCAGGCCGCGACGCTCGAACGGCGCCAGGCCAAGACGGCGTTTCTACGGTTTCGTCGCCTTTTCAAAAGCGTGCTTCCGGTCGATGCCAAGGTCTCTGCTCTGCTCGAGAAGCGTTATCTCTGGGCACGATTCCTGATTAACTCGCGCGCGTTTTCGATCCGCGGCGATCGCTTTCTCGTGCCGTTTGGAGACGTTTTCAATGGCAAGCCCCAACCAAACGACCACGACCGCGCCGATGGAAATGGTGCGCGATTTCTCGACTACCACCGTCTGCAAAAGGGACGCGCTGGTATGGAGATCCTGGCCGACCGCGCAGTCCTGGAAGCTGGCCAGCAAGTGTTGGAAGACTATGGCGACAACGACAACTATATATATTTTTTGTATCACGGCTTTCTCATGGATGCCAACCCATTCGACTGTGCCGCAGCGCGTCTCCCGTCAATGAACCATCGCCCGATAGTAACGCGCATTCTTGATCCCCATGCCTACGGCGGAGGCGGCGACAACCGGCTTGTGTGCATCACGCCACAGGGGACATTGCTCTCGCCGCAGGACACGCAAGCCGTCCAGTTCCAGGCGAGCGTCTCCGCAATGGACGATGCGTACGCGGACGCACTTTGCTCGCCGAGAGAGAACCATGCGCTTTGCGAACGCCACGCGACGCGAGCTGAGCAAGACGAGCTTCTCGTGGCAGCGATCCGCCACCAGCTTGATCAATTCAAGACGACTACGGAAGACGATATCGCATTCTTATCGGAGGCTACCACGGCACCGAGTCTGCGCCACGCGATCCAGTTTCGAGTCTCGCGCAAGCAGATTTTAAAGTCGGCACTCTTGACACTGGAAACAAACTTGAATCGGCCTGACGTGAACCACATCGAAGAAGACCATCAGCCCGAGATTGCTACGCACGTGGAACGACCGCTGGACGAGAAGATGCAGATATTCAGCGAGTGGGTGGCACGACAACAGTTTCTCATTAACCACGTCGAGCTCAAGTATGTGAGCCCCAGGATGGGCTACGGAACCTTTGCGACCACGACACTGCAAAAGGGAGACGTCTACCTCAGCGTGCCCGCCGACATCGTCATGGACATTCGATCGGCGTTGCGGTCGTCGTTCATTCGAAACCTCATCGTCCAAAGTCCACAGGTGAGCGTACGCTGGACCGAGTCGCATCTTCTTTTGCTTCACTTGCTCCACGAAAAGTTTGCGCCGGCGCATGGGTCCCGCTGGCGACCGTATCTCGATATTCTCCCCGACCAGGCGCGCCTCGCCTCGCCACTGTTCTTTGTCCACGACGGGCCCGAGATCCAGCATCTCCACGAGGCGGTTCCGGACGATCTGTCCCACCTCGTGCGTGAGTACCGCCGTCGTGCGGACGCGGACTTTGCGCTGCTCCAGCGTGCTCTACCACACTGGATCTCGCTCGAGCGGTTCCGCTGGGCGAACGCGATCCTCGATTCGCGCAGCATTTGGTGGTCGGGCAGTCGCCACCTCGTGCCGTTGTTGGACATGGTCAACTGCCTCGAGCTCTCACGGGACCATGCGCCACACGCGACGCGGTTAGAAGGAGAAGGGGACGTAGCGATCACACGTGCGTCGTGGGTGTTTGAGAAGGGAAACCACGTTGTCGAGAACTATGCGCAGGCCAACTACATCTACCTACTCTACCATGGCTTTGTGCTGGGCGAGAATACCCACGACTGTGCGCATGTCCATTTCGAATTGGACGTTGCGAGGCAATTGGATCGAGACGACACGAACCGCCACGTCGTGATTGGGATCATGGAGAAGATGCAGCTGAACTCGTGGTCGCAGGACGTTTGTGTGGGCGGCCAGAACAGTGCGGCGGGCAGCAGCCTCGACCAGTTGATGCGGCTTGCTCTGATCGCCGAGTCGCCGCAGAAAGCAGCGGACGCCGAGAGACGGTCGAGCGGGCAGATTACGAAAGACCACATCGAGGCAGCGACCCGTGCGACGCAGCAACGACTGGCTCGCCTCGCGGCCGCGATAGCCAAGCACACCACGAACGCATCAGCAGAAGCCCCCCTCCAGCCGATCCTCACGTACGTAGAGCAACAGCACCGCCTCATGACACAAGTCCTCGTACAGCTTTCGAAACAACAACCGTAAGACACAGGTTGAGAGACTCCGCAATCGTCCGACGCGATGCGTATCTTTTTTATTGATTGGCATTTCCAAATCTCAAGAGGCTACTGCTGCTTGTCTGCCTTGGGCTAGTCCACATAGAGTATGAGGGACCCACACCATACAAGAGGTTGCTTAACCACGGAAGGTCGACGGGCGCGAGGCCTTGAAGACCGTGCGGTGGTTCTTGATCGACGGACGCGGGATGCGGTGCGAGAGCGGGAACTTGATCTTGCTGTCGTGGAACTGCTGCACGTTGGCCTTCTTCGTGTCCTTGGCCGCAACGATCGCCGTGCGCATGATCTGGATCGAGCGCGGGCGCGCGCGGTGGCGACCGGCGAGCTCGGCGTAGAGCTGGTCGACGGCGTTGCACAGCGTGAGCGAGCGGTACTCCTTGTACATGTTGTGCGTGCCCGAGCGCGAGTTGTAACGGATCCAGATACCGTAGTTCTTGATCACGCGCTTGTTCTTCTCGGTCAACTGTTGAAAGTGGATACACATAAAGGGTCAGAACGAGAAAGGCAACAGGGGAGAGGAAGCTCGCCTCCCCCGACCGACCAACTTTTTCGAGGAGGTCCCCTCTTCGTCTCGTTCTTGTGTGGGACCCGCAAGTGTAACCCATGCGTTGAAGGAAAAACGCGACCGCCTACTTACATAGGCGATCGGGCCCGTGTGAGCATCACAGTGACTCGGCGAGTCTCATGGAGCCACGGGTCTACCCACGACACGGTAACCAGAGGGGTACAGACACCCCTTTTAGATCACCATGGCGTCGGACGGGCGGAACCGTTCTTTCCATCTACAGCCGCCGGAACAGAGAACCGTTCCGGGCGCAGAACAGAAGTTTTGGATCCAGCCGTCCAGCGTTCCCACCCCAAGAGCGAGAAAGGCAACGCAAGGAGCTCACCACAATCATGGTGGTGAGACTGACCCTCGCGTGAGCCTCTCTCAAAAGAGGGCGAACGCAAACGCAACGGAATTACACCGCGATCTCGTAGCGAAGCGGTTTGCAAGCTGGAGCGGTCAAGCGGGCGAACGAGGTCCGGGTATTATCCCCCGTTCGCCACCGGGCAGCGTCTCAGATCCCATGGGTTCTTTCGACGGCCTCGAAAAACTCGACGCTCTCGTGGCAGGCAAGCGCTTTTATGGAGCCGCTACGAGTGGCCTTAAAGGCAAGAGGAGATGGCGGAGAGTTCTCCTCGGGAAGGAAGGCCGACGGGGGGACGACGGACACGAGATGATGAACTCGCTCAAAAGACGAGAGGCGTACGGACCTCGTTGACGTCGAGGATCTCGCCCGTGGTCTTCTTCATCTTCTTCATCTGGTGGAGAAAGTACCAGAAGCGCGACTTGGCGAGGACCTCGTTCGGCGCAAAGAGCTTCATGCGGTAGGCCGGCGGGTTCGGCTCCTTCTCCGTGGGGGCCTTGCGGCCAACGACCTGGAACTGACGGACCTAGAGGAGGGAGATATGCATGAGTCCAACCGCCATATAGAGAAAGCATGGAATACGGAGGCGTGGCGACGTACTGGCATGGTTGCTTCGGAGTCTTTGGAAATGGGCGACAAATCGTGGGCGCTTTTGGCTGCAAGCTTTTCCACGGGAACCAAACCACTGGTCCTTGGTGATTGGCGCAGCAGGGCCGGGTCCAACGGGTCACAGAACCCGACACGGGTTTAGAGAACCCGTTCCGCGCCTGTCTTACCCTTGATATTGTATATACGTATCGTACAGCAGAGGTTATATGGAGTGATGGTTCGATTTCAATATGACCATCACTCCCAAACGGGCAGCTCCACAAGTGGAGAAGGAGCACGAGGCTCGGAGTCTCCGGTCGCAGGAGACGCAGTATCGGTATCGCATTATGGCGTTTAAGATGGAAGCGCAATGAAAAGCCGTTGGTGAAATGGGAAAGTACGGTTTTGATGTAAAGTCAAAAAGCGATTCTGCACAGATCCATGAGATGCCTGGATTGGATCGCATCGGCTTTGCTTAGGCAACGACATTGCCGCGCGCGCCCCAGTTGTTGGGCGAAATGTCGTCCAAGATGATGAACACGCGGTCGCGCGGCACGCTGAGCAGCGTCGCGACCGAGTCGGTGAGCGCGGCCATGGTTCCGGGGTTGCGCTCCTTATCAATCTTGCCAATGCTGCGGACCTCGACAAACGCACAGAGCTAGACAATCAACACATTTGGTGAGTTATCGTTTTCCCATACACGTGTACAGCAAGCAAAGCCTATCTCTCACCTCGGTCGAGGTCTGGTAGCACATGTCCCTGTCGAGCTGGACGTCCACAAAGACGTACGGCTCGGGGCGGTCGAGCGCGTCCGAGAGACTCTTGGAAATGCCCTTGAGCACAACATCAATGTCCACAGAGGCGCGCTTGGCGTTGCTGGCGACGCGAACGAACGGCATGGCGGCGAGAGGGAAGAAAAGGAGAGAGGAGTCTGCGGTGTGGGGTTGGGGAGATCTTGAGAAGTGAGACCGTCAGCGACGACGTCGTCCTCGCTGCTGATCCCATCAAAACAGATAGGAGTGATGGTCGTTTGGAGGCAAGATGACGTCATCACATGGGACAAAATATGTGACGTGGTACAGTCCATTTCGGGGCTAAGCGCGCACCTGATTTATCCAACGTTCAAGGTAATCAGCATTCCGCAACTGCTCTCGTATCAATTTTGAAAAAGATAAGCATAAATTAATGGAGGTAGATCAATTTTATTGCGCGCTTAGCCCTGATACGGACTGTACACTGCGAGGGTGAGTCCTTGGTCTCCGATGGAGACGGCGGCGCGGCCGCGCTTCGGAGAGGCATACAGAGATAGATAGAGCAAATAGCGTTCTGTGATTGACACTGCCATCGAGTTCTACACTGTCGAGATCGTTGGCTGCGGATTTGGCTCAGTAGAACTGGTAGTACCGGTAACGTTTGGGTTTCTTACACACCTAAAATCTTGCCGTCCCTGCCCCAGTTGCTACGCGTCATGTCGTCAAAGTTCATGAAGATGCGCGCCGCGGGGACGCCAAGCGCCAGGCCAACGGCCTCTGTCAAGAGCGCGGCTGTCTGTGGAGTAGAAGGCCCATTCATCACGACCGCATCAGAAAAAAGTATAAGCCGTTGAAGAATCATAAAGAATGCCGGTACCTTGGTGTTCGACTCGACGTCGATCTTGCCAATGCTGCGGATCGCAATCATTGCACACGGCTGCCATACACACACACATCACCACGAGGATCAGTACTTCGTGCATCGTGTCCGTGTGGACAAGAAGCAAGAGCAGGCGCGGAACAGACCTCCTCACTGGCCTGGTAGCTGTTATCGCCGTGGTCAGGAGCGCCCTGCACGAGGCCCACGTCGCTCTC
>JAADVC010000298.1:0-25101 GCA_023334575.1 Pythium volutum
CAACTCTCCGTCCAAGATAATCTGCCGCATAGACGTACCTCACTCAGCGTTGGCCGACCTCATCGGCGCTCTCCTGCTGCTTGTAAATCGCCTTCGTGCCCGTGCGCTGCCGGCGAACTGGTCGGGATGAACTGGAGGTTGCTGGGGAGGTCTTGGCTGAGGCGGAAGATTCGAAAGTGAGGCGCTTGAACGAGCGGCCAGCACAGCCCTCCGTTTGAAAATTTCGCTCCCAAAGCCGAGATTCAAATCAAAGGTCGAATCGATTTAGAAGGGTTATGATTTTAGCGAGAGTGGGATTTTTTGGCAAATGCGGTTCATTTTCCGACTGGAGGTAGTATTGCAGAGGGGTTCCCCGAAAGGTTTGAGTCTTGAAATTGAGCATACAGTACTACAGCACACCTACTGTACAGTACAGTCACGTCCGTCAAATCTTCAAGGCGCGAAAGATCGTGACGCTCCATAAAAATGATTCGGCGGGATACACGATCCTGTCCTGTCCGAGTACACTACTGCACTTTTCTTAACAATTACTCTGTAGTACAAATATGCCACGTCAAGACATGATACTGTATGTATGTATTTATGCTCAACCCAAGACTACGTTTTATAGACGAATGGTTCGGTTGGTTTTCATAACGGCCACAGAATCGAAAGAAAGAGTATAAACCTTGCACTCAAACCGACCAAATACACTGGGGCGATCACTAGAGGACGATCGATTGGCCCGTGCAATTTTACTTGATCGGCGCGCACTGCATGTAGACCTCCCAGGGCGTGAGGTGCGTGCCGACGTACATGGCCTGCACGAGCTTGGCGCCGTTGCACTTGCCCCCGAGCGAGACCTTGCCAATGCGGTTTCCGTTGCAGTCAATGTTGTAGAAGACGCGCGTGTTGTCGCACCAGACCTCACACGGACCAGCGTGGCCCCACGGAAAGTCGACCTCAGCAGGCAGCGGCTGCTTGACTCCATCCTTGAGCGAAAAGCCACACTCTTTCGTGGCCCAGCTGCCGAGCGTGTTGTTGACCACAGCGTTGTTCATGATGAACGAGCGTAGGTCTTTCTGCGTCTTCATGACCTCTGTGATCTTCTGGACGCCCATGTACCATGGAATCTGGGGGGCCAACTTGTCCGTGTTGATGCGCATGACAGGGTACATGCCTTGGTTGAAACCACGAGGAAACGTGGGGCTGGGAATGTTCATGAGCGTGTGGCCGTCGGCCACGGACGCGACGGCAGCGACGGAGCTGGTGAGGAGGAGGTTGCGAAGCATGGTGGGTATAAGGAGCTTGGAGTGGGTTGTGGAGGGGAAGAGGCAAATCCCAAAGTAAGGACGAGCGTTAAACTGCCAAGACACTCACCGAGTCAGTGCAAGAAACGGACGTAGAGGCACACCACTGATCGGAGCCCGTCAGGCGCCTCGTCTTACGGTACGAAAGTCTAGGCTCTGCTGATGATGAATTCTGCCATCATGCGTGCGCCGGCTGTGCTATACCGCCAGATTTTACTGTGAAAATTTCACATCTGCACAGCTCAAGCTTCAAGCTTTGGTAGCGGATCCTTGGGCTAGCAGCAGTTGCTTGCAGGTTCGTTCGCGTTCTTGAAGACATTACCCGTTATTCTATCATTCTCTCATGCCCTCTCCTGTACTGTAATCTTACCCACTTGAACGATAGCTGGAATACCCACGCATTGTAACCTTTGTTGTGCTTTGAGTACTTAGGGTGGACCATCCCAGTACTGTACAGTCCAGTGGATTATCGTTGATTCCCACAGGAAGTATTAACATCCACTCTTTTTCTATAACTCACAACAGTATAATTTCAAGACGAGAAAACGCATTGATGGAGTGACGCCATGTATAGTACACAGATTGAAATTTTAAACCGAGGGGCAGTTGCCGCGTCCGTGTCCTACCTCCGGAAAACCGGAAACGTTCTGGTGGGTGGACGGCATTGGAGTGTACAAACCTGTGATGTGTCATTGACATTCCGTATGTACAACACAGCTTGGAACGTTAACCAGAGGGCAAGTCCAACCAGACTCTAGGGTCGGACATGGAGACGCTTCTCACCATCCAAGTGACGGCCGGCGCCGTGCGGATCGGGGCGACTCCGCACTTCCGACCGAAGAGCAGATCGGGAGCAAAGCACAGATCTGGTTATTGAATAACTGACCACTAGTAGAGGGGATGCGATGTGCCTCTCCTCTGGGCAGCTGACCGATTCTTGCGCATGAATACTGTATATTGGGTGCGCAAGAATAGATCACCTCCCTGTTCTCACAGTTAGAATTAGACCCTTCAAGTTGCGGCTAAAATTTGCAGTACCGGTACGAAAATAAATTTCTTCGAGTGGCTTTGATAGCTTTGCTGATTTTGGTGCAAGCTGAGTCATTGAAATGGCCAGTCCGTCTTTCATGCGCAGATAGCGATCGGGTTATGCGCGGAAAATTGCCAAAATAAACACTGAAAAACCGAAATGAGATTTTGAGGAGCCATACATACGCAAGAAATACAGTCTTTTACGCTGCCAGTAGGGTACAAATATAGTACCCTCGCATTGAAGACTCCTGGGAATACGGATCAATTAAGCACGCATGGGGGCATCCGGTTCCCTAAATGCCTAGTTGCATTCGGAGTTGCTTACCCATTAGTCGGCGCGAAGCCGACGCGATGCGATCGGCGCGCACTGCATGTAGACCTCCCAGGGCGTGAGGTGCGTGCCGACGTACATGGCCTGCACGAGCTTGGCGCCGTTGCACTTGCCGTTAAGAGCAACCCGACCCACGTGATTGCCCATGCAGTCGCCGTTGTAAAACACCTTGGTGTTGTCACACCAGACCTCACACGGACCAGGGTGGCCCCACGGAAAATCCACTTCGACAGGCAGCGGCTGCTTGACGCCGTCCTTGAGCGAAAAGCCACACTCTTTCGTGGCCCAGCTGCCGAGCGTGTTGTTGACCACAGCGCTGTTCATGATGAACGAGCGTAGGTCCTTCTGCGTCTTCATGACCTCTGTGATCTTCTGGACGCCCATGTACCACGGAATCTGGGGGGCCAACTTGTCCGTGTTGATGCGCATGACGGGGTACATGCCCTGGTAGAAGCCTTGCGGGTACGACGGTTGGGGCAGCGTCATCATGGTGTGGGCGTTGACCACAGACGCGACGGCAGCGACAGTGCTGGCGAGGAGGAGGCTGCGAAGCATGGGAGGTGGAAGTTTGAAGACGGAGGCAAATTCGAAAGTGAGGATGGCTGATAATAGTTTAGGATGACAGCCGGTCCAAGAAGCCCACTGCTACGTGTGTGAACAGGGTGCTTTCCGTAGACTTCTATACACGAGGATGCCCTAGGCCCAGAGTACGGCAGTAGGAAGCAGTGCCGAAGTCACCCACATGTTCCTCGCTCTAGCATCACAGTGCCAAGGAGTGGCGCAGCCCGTCGGCAAACCATGTCAAATCACTTAGCGATGCACTAATGCCTCTGAGGCTCGTAATACTCGTGGCCAGCTGATGCAAACTAGTAGGGTTTCAGGTTCTCCTCCTTTGGATCCTTCTCGAAATACCGACGTAACCGCCGTCGTGGCCACTTAGCTTCAAGCTAACTCGAGCTAGTAAGGAACATGCTCCTCCTCCTTCGGGCTGAGTGATGACGCTGACTTTGGTGGACTACGTACTATGCCCTGTTGTATCCCCCCAAATCGACTATATACAGACCCAAGAGCCGGACACAGCATGCGGGTTCCGAGCGAGTTCGAAAGCGACTCGGACATGAATGGTAAAATGCTCTTGCCGTTCACCCACAAAGAAACCGAATGCGTGGCCTGAACGTCTCTCCATTTGACGGGTGCCCTTTCCTTGGCTCACTCGACCGCCTTTTTTATGGAGTCGTCATTTTGCGCGACGCATCTCATCCCATCTTCCCATAGACTCGTGGAGAGATGGCGAGATGTGATGGTCCGATGGGATCCAAACTTCAACGAAAGTGGAAAGGATGGTCCATCGTACGGATGGGAAAAGTTCACATTACTATATATTGTAATATTCCCCGAGCAGTACAATACTGTACTGTGCCTGATGGAGTGCGGCACTGCACGGGAAACGGACCGAGTATTCTACTGATGACCTACATACGGAGTGTGGTTTATGTCGCGAGAGGAGCTTCCCTCTCAAAATTCCAACCGACTTGCCGTGAGAGCAGACTACCTCTAACGACCAGGTTGTGGTGAACACCAGTATGATTTGGCCGTCGGTCTTATGGTTGAGAGTATCCTACTCTCCACTGGAGCGCCGTGGACATCGCCATGGTTGACTACCCTCCACGCTTCCCATTCGTGAATTCACTCGCCACAAAATACCTCCCTTTCTCCATGTGCCCCATGCCTCGCCTCTTTGCGCTCGCTGCCACGGCACTCGCCTCTGTTGCGTCCGTCACGGACGCCCACACGTTCCTGAGCGTGCCCAAGCCCACGTACCCAAAGGATTTCTATCTGTACATGAACCCGGTCATGCGCATCGACAGTACCAACATGGAAACCAGCATCCCTGGGTGGGAAGGTGTCAAGAAGATCACGGCCGTCATGAAGAAGCAAAAGGATCTCCGCTCGTTCATTATCAACAATGGCGTGCTCAACAAGACGGCCGGCGCCTGGGCCACCAAGGAGTGCGGCTGGGGACTGGCCAACGGCGAGCCGCAGCCCGTGCCCCCTGCGGTCGAGTTTATCTGGGGCCACCCGGGTCCGTGTGAAGTCTGGTGCGACAACACTAAGGTCTTTTACAACGGCGATTGCAATGGCAACAATGTCGGTAAGGTGCCGCTCAACGGCAAGTGCACCGGCGCCAAGATGCTCCAGGCCATGTACATCGGCACGCACCTCGAAAACTGGGAAGTCTACAGTACGTATCGGTTTGGCTATAGCGTTTCGATGACTTGAGTAGCTCTAATCATGTTTTTTCTCTATTGTGTGCATTGTAGTGGACTGCGCGCCACTCCGTGCCTAGGTCAGGTGTCGCGAGGTGTAGCTTGAACGGGTATTCTGCATAGTGTAGATCGTGCTCTTCGCTGTGAATATCCTATTTTTCGTTTTTCCACATGTAAAAACTCAGTTCACAACTCCCTCCAAACATTTGCATGGTAGTGTTCAACCGAATTAACGTATCCACATGAGTAACTACTGTTTGTGTCTCTGACAAAATGCTGCTGTGAATCGCTGCTTTTGAAGTTGAGTCACAGCGCCTCAGCCTCAAGCCCTGAAAAGTACTACGTAGTAGTATTTTGATACTTAAAAGTAATACTACGTGGTAGTATTTTCGGAGGGTACAAGAGAGGAACAACGCTATACAGCCTGATACCTGTAGTTAGGTGGGCATCCTGGACCCCAGACATCCGAGCTGGAGCAGCTCCGATCGGAGCACTCCGAAGGAGTTCCAAGATGTCAAGTTGAGGGCTGGGAAGGATAGTGCGGTTGATGCGGTATGGGTGGAAAAACGTGAACGAGTACACCAGCGGCCAGGCTCACGCATCACCCGAGACCGAGTCTGTTGGCGAGTAGATTTTACGGTACAGTACACCCCTAGCGCTGAGTACACTGCGTGGTGGCTGACAATGTGTGGGTTTGGGCAGATTTCACGCCCGCGTCGCTCGCCCTTCAAGCTTTTTCTGAGGGTCAGTGTTCCTGGAATAACTATTGTGCCTCTCAGATTTCCAGTGACGATTCTGCCCACCGACTTTGGGCGTACAGATCATTGAATATTATGGAAGTCTTAGGTTTACAGGTCCGGGAGGCTGTTCAACGGAGCCGCCTCACCTTCAGCGTATGCAGTTACATCGAAAATTTCATCAGTGGAGCTGCAATAGTACCGTATTATAGTACGGTACTATTGCAAGGGTGAATAAATTCATCCTCGACGAAATAGGGTGGGTGGCATCCGGGAACTGCTCTCGCCTAGGAAAACCTTCCTCGTCCATCCAACCGGCTATCGTTGAAGTCGTCATTTTGCGGGACGCATCTCAGCAGATCTTCCAGTCGACTCACAGAGCAATGTGGTGGTGCGATGGGCCCCTAACTTCAACGTACGAATGCACAAACTGTGGCATGGATTTGCTCTCGTCAAGCACCCTTGCTGTTGACAGTTCTGCTATAGCGGGGACGCCGATCGATTCCGTGGTTCCGCTGGTCTCCCGATTGTAATCTCCGTCTGAGTATGTTCCGCATGATACTTCTCTCGACCGTGCGCCGACGGAGGAGCTTCCCTCGCCAAAATTTCATTTCCTGGAAAGGTTTGCGGACTTGAGTCCCGCTAGGAATGCGATGAGTGAACCCCCAGGGTGGGGGGGGGTACACTCGTATATTCGCTCGCCCCACCACCAGAGTGACCCAGACTCCCTGGGACCACTCTCCGCCCATACTCATTCTCCAATCCACCCGCCAGAAACGAAGACCCTTTCATCACCTCCATCTCCAGCGCCTCACGATGCCTCGTGTCACCACTTTCGTTGCTACCACACTCGCTGCGATCATGTCTGTTGCTGACGCCCACACGGCCATGAACGTTCCAAAGCCAACGTACCCTCCAAACTTCTACAGCTACGCCAACCCCGTCATGCGCATCGACAGTACCAACATGGAACCCAGCATCCCCGGCTGGGCAGGCGTCCAGAAGATCACGGCCGTCATGAAGAAGCAAAAGGATCTCCGCTCGTTCATCATGAACAATGGCGTACTCAACAAGACGGCCGGCGCCTGGGCCACCAAGGAGTGTGGTTGGAGTCTCGCAAACGGTGAACCGCAGCCCGTGCCGGCCGCCGTGGACTTTGCGTGGGGCCACGGCGGACCGTGTGAGATCTGGTGTGACAACACGAAGGTCTTTTACAACGGTGATTGCATGGGCAACAACGTTGGCAAGGTGCCGCTCAATGGCAAGTGTAACGGTGCCAAGATGCTCCAGGCCATGTACGTCGGCACGCACCTTGAGAACTGGGAAGTCTACAGTACGTATTTGTATCCTTATGCCCTATGGATGGACGTGGGCAACTCTAATCTCCTTGTGTTGTGTATCACAGTGAATTGTGCACCACTCCGTGCCTAAGTCTAGGACGGCAAGTCCTCTTTAGTACTAGTCTTGTAGTCTTTGAATTCGTGTGGATCTCCAGCGTATCGTTTGAAGGCGCATTGCATAAGAAGAATCGAGAATGTTTCTTACTTTTCTATTCAGCGTACTGCGTCTTTTATAATATTACGTAGTATGGACGGAAAGTACCCATTATGGAGTTGTTGGACAATCGTGCCCTCTACAACAGCGCACTGGCCACGACCAGCACGAGCGTGCTCGCAGCGGCCGTCGTGATCACCGACACGCCGCTTTTCTGCGTCGGCGTCGGTGTTGGTGCTTGCGTCGTTGGTGCCGACGTCGCCTTGACTTCAGGCTCCCCGATGTAGAGGCTCGGAGAGATGGTCGGCGGCATCGTCGTCGTGGCAGTCGTCGTGGATGCGTTAGTCGGCAACTTGGTCGTACTGGGCAGCGTGGTGTTGGTGACCGTCGTGCCGTTAATGGGACGAGTGGTGTTGGACGGTCGAGCTGTCGAAGACACGGGCACGGGTCGGGCAGTCGTCGCCACCGGCGCGGTCGTGTTGGCCGTCTCTGGCAAGCGTGTCGGCGAGGCGCGGAGGTTGTTGGCCAACATTGTGGGTTGCGCAGTCACGCTAGAAAGCGCCAAAAGGCCGAGCAGCAGAACCGAAAGACTGGAGCGAAGCATTGTGGGAGAAGAAGGAGGTGGTGTGGGAAGGAGATGGCGAATTGGAGAATGCGGTAGCGTGTAGTCTACCAGCAACGAGTCATTGCTGCTCTCAAGCGCCGATACAGCCGATGAATCTCTCAGCTGCAAGCACTGGACTGTGAGTGCCAATGCTAGGCGGGTACTGTACTGCACATATTCACGTATCAGATATGAAGTATAAACGAGGTTGGTCCCATATCACACCTGGAATCCGCTGAAAGCTTGAGCGATGTGATATGAACTTGAAGTGTGGCAGACTATCCTATGTTAGAGGTCTGATGTTGTGGAATTGGTGGAATATTACAGATGTTGAAACATCCGATGTTAGAAGATTATAAATCTACGCAGGTTCAATCTATTGGCATATCTCACGGCAATAATTCTACCTGATTGTATTATACCCAGTCGCTTCACCATTTGGATTCTAAAATCCAGTTGGTGCTATTCATATGCCTGTGGTGTGTTCTTCGAATCTGGTCCTATTTGAGAAAAGCACTGGAGCCTAATGAAACTGCATCTCTTGGGATGCTGGATACCATCCGCTGGTTCTGTCATTGAATCTCTGGTGCACTAGGTATACAAATTTAGTGGAAGATATGGTCGATCATGAGCATTTAGGCCACGCACAATATTGTAAAACCGTACTAACATGGGATTCTGAGGTCTTGAGCACAATCGTCGTTTTTTTCAGATACCTGACGACAATGTAGAGCGTGATATGGGCCATATCGTCTGAACTTTTCTAACTCCCGAACTCATCAAAGGTTTCTGTGGTTTTGGGGCTTGGAAAATGCTGGCAGATTGGATGAGATTTATCTCTCACATACAAACCAGTGACTTCACTCTGTGATATCGTATGTAATACCCACCAAACTGGAATCTTGACTAATCACAACAGTAGATTGTACGTGAGTTCAGTTATCGCCGGATGTCTTCGACAAGAAGATCGTCTAGATCACCTGTGGTTGATCCTCCATCATAGCTACCGTAATATGATATATACACCACGGGATTCCTTACAGCTGGACTCCCATTGCGTGACAGCCATCCCCTGCGCCTTCTGAAGGTCAGCGGATGGCCTCAGCTGGCTAACGGTTTTTAGTCATTCGCCAAAACACCTCCACCTACACATCAGACCCGACACCGCGAACTTGTTCCAGCCATGTCGCCTCCGCCCAAGCAGCCACCAACGTCGCCCACGCAACCACCTCTTTCCAAGCCGTCCCCGACCGCTCACACGGTGACGACGCCTCGTGCCTCGTACACCAACTACTCGGTCACGGCCGCACCCGCGATCGCCGTGAGCCTCGGCATCAAGCGTCTCAAGCTTGTGCTGCTCGCGCTCGTCGCGATCGGCGTCGTCGCAGCGTCTGTGATATTCTTTCGCGATGGCGTCGTGCTCAAGACCGTCGATCTCCCAACAGTCAAGACCGAGGCCAACGAACAGGCCCAATCCGATCTCATTGACCGGTACAATTCGTACACGGGTAACGCCGCCGCGGCCGTGACCAAGCCCATCGAGGCCTTTGCGACCATGGCGCTGCAACTCGTATTGCTGCGGTTCGCGGCACAGTCAATGCTGCAGCCCGGACTCACGTGGCGCTTCGACAAGCTGACGGCGCTCGCGGCGTGGGTGCTTTTGTACTTGTTGCTCAACGGGTTCAACTCGCTCAACGTGCAGCTACGTCCACAGCGCGTGATCCCCGTGATCCGCGCGTCGGATCTCTCGATCGTCGCCACCGCCACTGCGAGCGGCCAGGCCAGCGAGCAGCTTCGACTGAATACCAACCTCTCGTACGTTGTGCCCGAGACGACACCGGGCAATCTTGTGACCAACACGGTTTTGCGCACAGCGGTCGTGTCGCGCGAGTGGTTGCAGACCAATTTGACGTGCAATTCCAACTCGCAGGCCGGCATTCTCGTACCCGAGGACGGCGTCGAGTTTGGTTTCCCGACACGGTCGTGGCTGGGCAAGATGTTACCGGCCGCACCGGCGACCAGGTCGGCCACGCTCTCGCTCACAACCACGAACAAGGTGGATGCTGCGATGCTGCCGATGAATGCGTCGCGTGCTGCGCTGTTGATGCAGTTGGCTGTGCACCAGTCCAACACGCTGCTCGGCTGGTTTCAAACCAACCAGTTTAATGTGACGCCCGTGACGCCGGTCGCGTCCATGGTGCGTGGCGGTCAATACGATCCCGAGACGGCGCGCGTCAACGGTCTCTTACCACCCAAACCCACGGGCAGCGAGGCCCTTGAAAGTGAATGGCTCTTGCGTGAGGCGCCGCGACTGCTCAAGCTGAAGTTTGCCGAGAAAAACAGTACGAACGGCTCGACCGAGCTCGGTCTCTCGCTGTCGTTTTCGCGCGTGCAGCTCACGCCGCGCATCACGTTTGATGCCGTCACGTTTGACGCGTCTGTGCGTCTCGATGGGTACACGACCGGTGTCGACGCCGACGGCAAGACGCGGTATTCGAGTTGGTTCGATGTAGAAAGTACGTGTGGGCCACCACCCGCTTCGCTGTGCACAGTCAGTAAAAAGAAGTACGGCCCCGGCACGGGTGGCGAGTACGACATTCCGAGCCAGATCCTCGGCGGTGCGCTGTGCCTCAACGAATTCAAAGACGACTTGGAAGACGACCGCGCGTCCTTCTTTTTGAACGACAAGGGCGTCGCGACGCGGAGTCCGTCCTACTGTAGTCGCACGTCCACCAACGCCATGGTCGTCGTGAGCGTCGCCAAGCGGATCGTCGCTGACTCGGTCATTGAAGCGCGAAACGACCGCACGAAATCCGTGTCGGGTCTCGTGTATCCCGTGCTGGTCAACGCGCGCAAAGTTTATAGCATTACGGTCGGACGACTCGGGTGGGCGACCGAAGACCTCGCGGCGGCGTTTGGTGCCGAGTGTGACATCAAGTCGGCCAATGCCTGCAAGGGACTGCAGTTCCCACTCACGGGTGATATTAATAGCGACTCGAAAGAGATGCTCGTGGCCGGTGTCGATGCGCTGCCGATTGATCGCCTAGGACGGATCCACATGACGGCACGCGATAACAAGTACACGCGTCTCGTGTCCCTGCACGAACCACCGCGGTCGTCGGCAGCGAGTGATCCGTTCTATGATGCCGTGGTCGGAGATGTGCTGCTGCCGCACAACTTCGTCGTGAGTGCGACCCGCAAGATTCCCGCGGGCATGTGCTCGGCCCAAGTCGAGTCACGGCTGCGCAGTGTACTCACGAACCACTTGTACATGGAGAATGGACTCCAGCCGGCCTACACATCGGCGTTGTTTTGGCTTTTCCAGAACGGCGTCGTCAAGGCCATTGTCAATGCGAGTGCGGACGCCTCGTCCTCGTCCTCGTCCTCGTCGACGCGTGCGACGACACTCCAGTTTGACGGCAACATTCAAGTCTCGGCGCTGATCGCATCGATCCCTGCGCTGAACGTGTGGCTCTCGCTCGCGGGCTGTGTCGTGCTGGCGCTGTGTGTGGTTGGCGCAATTAGTTATACGGGTCTGTTGATGGATGGCGGATCCGCGACGACCTCGCAACACGACACCAAGCACCTGAACGGCATGGCCCAGGTCGCCGACCCGCGTGTGATTGCACAGGTCATGCTGGACGAGAGCCGCTTCCCACCGCTGTTTCTGAATCGCAACATTGTGGACACGACCACTGGCGTCGGCGACGCCACGATCGAGTCGTTCCAGATCGCGTCCATGACGCTCGAAGGCGAAGCACTTGACGGAAGCAAGAAAGTGGTCACGGCGAACAAGACGAGCGCAGGTGCACCGTAAAACAAAATGTTTTACATACTAGGATAGTAGAGTGCACAACATTTACTTAGCCTTATCCTCGACTAATTTGAGGACTCTTCGTCACCAGTCGTGCCAAGTACTAGTACTACGCAGAAAACACGTGTTTATGTCGTAACATATGTCGACGGTTTTATTTCGAGACTATATGAACGTATTTTATGTCGGAAAATATGTTCATCGTGTTGTCATACCACGTTGTAGAACTCCCTACTAGAACAACCTGCTCGAACTAGAACTACGTTAATCGTGCATACGATCGAACATTGAGAGAACCAGTCTGTGTCGCCAGCACGCCACTACACTCCCTCACAATCCCTTACTCTTCGCGCAGCAGTCTCTTGCCGCTCAGCGTCGCGCACGAAATGTACGCCTGCCAGTCGGCAACATGAAGCGCCAACCAGAACGACTGGAGCCGTTTCTTGCCCTTGCACTTGGCCTTGTCATAGGGCAGCTTCGGGGGCTTTTCGGGGTACTTGATGCGGCAATTGTCTTCGTGGAACACACGCACGTCGTCGCACCAGACCTCACACGGGCCCCAGTGCGAGTCCGAGAAGCTCGTAAAGTACTCGACAAAGTCGGGCAACGCCTGCGGTGGCCCCGTCATAGCCGAGCGACCGCACTCTTTCGTGCTCGTGCCGTCAACGTTGATGGGCACAAAGTTGGCATAGACGAGATCGCGCAGTGTCTTGTACTTGGTCTGCGACTGGAACGCCTTGGTGAACGCGGCATAGTTTTGTGGCGGGTCATAGTCAAAATGCATGCCGTCGGGCACCTTAAGGGCCATGGGGCCGTTGATCGTGCCCGAGGGCGAGTCATTAATGGGACTGTTGGGCACGGGCACGGCCATCTTGTTGTGCGCGTCAACGGCGTTGAGCGAGACGGTCGCGAGCACAATGGCGGTAGTCAGAAGTGACTTGACCATGGTGGTAGACTTGAGGTGGAGGGATCGGTTGCTACCGTTGTGGGGCTTGAAGGCAAATTGAAAAGTGAGCGAGGCAAACGGTCGGGAAGGCGTCGCCTTATTTTCAAAAAAGGAGGGGGGTGTTTGGGTTTCTTCTCGGGTGCTGTGAAGTCTGATGGGAGGATCGTTTGGATTGGTAAACAAAGACAGTCGTATCAACAGCCCGAAGTGGTTGTAAGCTACCAGTTTTTTGAGTGGCGATCCTAGTCCTAGCTCGCATTCCAAGTCATGACTTTCACCCATCAGAGCGTGAGGCAGAGCGCATCGTGCCTTGAAAGAACCCCACTGGCAACCCTGCAATACTGTACTGTACCGGATTCATGGCCCTGGCCCTCCTCACGGGATGCAGGACCGATCCCACAACTTCAACGCTGTGAATTTTTCATTCATCTCGGCTTTGGAGCCTGCCTCCCTTCGCACAGTCCAGTACTGTACTGCGTAGGAGGTGAGACGAGACGAGCCTTCTTCCACTGCCGCATCGTCGAGGCTTGCGCTGCGGTCACCAGATTGTGCATAGTCAGTCCGACTGGGCAGAGATGTGCATTACAGGAACTGAGGAGAAGCGCAGTGTCCTGGTTAGTCCTCACCTTCAATTTTCCGATTTTTGTGCATCAAAATTCTGTGATCCTAGTGCCGTTTCCAATTCTACGACGTATTATTATTATTATTATTATTTTGATTTGAAAGAATGTATTGACCTTCACGAAATAGTACTATAGTAACCCACAGCGGGTAGCGGAGAAAAGGAATTGTCAGAATCCACCGATTAATGGGGGGTTATGCTACGTTGTCATCGGACCGCACGTAGCAAGTCCAGTGGGATGCAGCCGAATCAAACGGCTCGGCATCCACATTACATGCGTGCAGAGCAAAGTCACAGTTCAATGTTTCATTTTATCAGTCTCATTTTTCCTAATGCGGTTTTGCTTGTGTAACTGTAACAATCTCCCCCACTCAGTAAAAAAAGACACTATTCACCGTTTACGAAAAACACTGCGAGAGAGAGAGACCAGCGCGTGGCTACCAACGCCTTTCTCAGTGCGTTCCACTAGACCACTTTACGCTTGAATCTCTTCTTCTCCTCCGCGCAGCATGCGCTTCCCACTGAGCGTCGCACACGAAATGTACGCCTGCCAGTCGGGCACGTGGAGCGCGAGCCAGAACGTTTGAAGCCGCTTCTTGCCCTTGCACTTGGCCTTGTCATAGGGCAGCTTGGCCGGCCGCGTCGGGTACTTGACGTAGCAATTGGGGTCGGCAAACACACGCACGTCGTCGCACCAGACCTCACACGGGCCCCAGTGGGACTCGGAAAAGCCCGACTGGTACACGACCATGTCGGGCAGGTCCTGCGGTGGGCCCGTCATGGCTGAGCGACCGCACTCTTTGGTCGCACCACGGTCGCCCTTGAAGTTGCCACTGCCGTAGATGAGATCGCGCAGCGTCTTGTATTTGGTCTGCGACTCGAACGCCTTTTGGTACGCGGCCTGGTTCCCGTCGTAGTTGCGATCGTAGTACATGCCCGGTGGTGGTGGAAGCACACGCGGGCCGTTGATAATACCGGACGGCGAGTCGTCGATCTCACTGTTGGGCTTGGGAATGGTCATCTTGCTGTGCGCATCGGCCGAGTTGAGCGAGACGGCTGCGAGCACCGCAGTGGCGGTAGCGAAAAGCGATGTGACCATGATGGAGGTGTGCTTGGTAAAAAGTGGAGGAGGCTGGTGTGGGGGGCGTGGAGGCGAATTGGAAAGTGAGAACGTTTGCACTCGCTCAGCAGGGGTCGTAAAATCCAGTCGCCTCTGGCGTCTACAGCGTGTGGTATGGACAGCGAGTACCGCTCTATACTGTCGCACTTGCCACGCAATGGAGGATTTAAAGAATCTACGACGAATGAGGAGTCTCCCGAGGTAGGACATTGCGATGGGTTCGTAGATGGTGCGAGTCTCCTATCGATTGGAGCGTACAGTACAATTTTTCGCGTTCTATTTCGGAGGCGCTCTACCGCCGGAATATAGAACGGCGTCTATGAGTCGGATCGATAGCAAATGGGAACCCAACACGACCCACACAATTGGCACATACGAGATGCTACGATACTGACTGTCCGAAGGAGAAAAATACCTACCGACCTGGCCATTCCTGCCTCTAGTCTTCTGTCCACATAGAGTCTTCACGTGAGGTAGTTTTTAGAGCAGTGGTTCGTATTACCATACGAACAGATCCAAAGTTTCGTTTACCAGAGGTGCGAGAGAAATCCTTCGTCCCATCCAGGGACAGGAGTACCATCCCACAACTTCAACGTGCCGAAAATTCTGGATTCATCAATAATCGGCTTTGGCACGCTTCCGTCTGATTCCCCACTGACCTAACATAGCGTCATCCTTGGTTAATGCAGTATGGACAAAACCCAGCGTCATCGTCGTTGGGATGCGCAACATCGGAGGACCAGTAAGGTGAAGATTTTTCTGTCGGTGCTTTGTGAACAGTATCCACAGCCAGACTCTTCGAGTCGAGGCTTGCGTCACTCGACTGCCCTTAGTAAGTCCGGGCAAGAGCAGAAATCGAATATGGTGGGGTACGTTCAAGTGGCTGGGCATAGATAACAGCCAGGGTACGGTAAGACGAGTACCGTAACATTTCATCTGAGTAGGGGCAGCTGCTACGCCAAAAAAGCGAGTTCCGCCTTCGGGAGCAATGCAATAATAGCGGTCAAAGTGATGAGCCAGACCTTGCATTTAATCATCAAGGATCTCGACACCTTCACGGTACATACAATATCCCTACGACATCACTTCTCATACGTGACTGAAAAACGTGTCTGAAAAATGTGGATTGATCGTAAAAATGCGTTTCACGTGGTTCAAGCAAATCAATTTAGAGACTACGGATTGCCCGCGCTAGCGTTTTGGGCCATGATCACTTGCGTACTCCCGCTGGCATCGTCTTGGGTCTCGAGCGTCATAGATGCGATTTGGAACGACTGCATCTTGGTGAGACCCACGGTGCCGCTCGTGTCGACGATCCGACGGTCGAGAAACATGGGCGGGAACCGCGACTCGTCCAGCATGACCTGTGCGATCACGCGTGGGTCCGACACGTTCGCGACTGAATTCAGCGGCTTTTCATTGTTGTTATTGTTGGGGTCGTTGGCGTCAATCAGTTGACCCGTAAACGTTACGGTCGCGAGCACGCCGACGGCAAGAACGAGGCAACCGGCGAGCGAGAGCCAGACGTTCACGGCTGGGATCGACGCGACCAGCGACGAGACCTGGATATTGCCGTCAAACTGGAGCGTCGTCTTTGTTGCACTGCTTTGGGCCGACGCCAGCGAGGCGTTCACGACGGTCTTCACTGCGCCATTCTGGAAAAGCCAAAAGAGCGCCGACGTGTAGGCCGGCTGCACACCGTCTTCCATGTAAATGTGGTTGCCCAGCACTTGGTACAAACGGCTCTCAATCTTGGCAGGGCACGACGGCTTGTTCATGTCGAGACTGCCCGGATCGCGATAGCCGATCGCGCGGTTCACAATGAGATTGTGGGGCAGCAAAATGTCGCCGACCGCAGCGTCGTGGTCGTTTAAAATATCTTCGGCTGCACTCGGGCGTGACGCTTCGTGCATGATCACGAGCGGCGTATACTTGCGCTGGATCGATCCTTCGCGGTCAATGCGGTCGAGGCTTCCGACCGGTACGTGGTCCACACCAGCAATCAGCACTTCGCTGGTGTTGCCAGTTGCAGTCGCGCTGTCGGCGAGTGGGAACTGGAGCCCTTGGCAGTTGCCGGCACGGCATGCCGCGCCAAACGACGCTGCGAGGTCTTCAGTCTCCCAGCCGAGACGACCGACTGTGATCGAGTAGATCTTGCGCGCGTTCACGAGCACGGGGTATTGGAGCTTAAGGCCTTTGGTCTGGGCCGTCTCGTTCAGCAGCACAGCGTCGACGACAATCTTCTTGGCGACGCTGACCACCAGCAGCGCGTGCTTGGCCATACTGGAGCAGTCGCGTGTGCCCTTGCTGCGGTTCGTCGCGGCAATCAGTTTAAACGCGGTCGTGAGCGTCTCGGAGCCGTTCGCATTCAGACACAATGCACCAATCTGGACCTGGCTCGGCACGTCGTACTCGCCACTATTAAGCACGCCGTACGTGGCCTTTTTCACCATACAGAACGCTGCGTTCGGGCCACACGCCGACGACGCGTAGTCGTAGTTGAGGTACCGCGTCTTGCCGTCGGCGCCGGTCGCGGTCGTGTACTTGTCGACGTTCACGGCCGCGTCAAAGGTCACGGCGTCAAACGTAAAGCGCGGCGCGAGGTCCACGTGCGTAAACCGGAGCGACAAACCAATTTCGCTGTCGTTGTTGCGTACTTGGTTGTCGCTGCCAATGACGTCTTTGGTTTCGTTAAACTTGCGCAGCAGCAGCCGCGGCGCCTCGCGCACGAGCCATTCGCGTTCGCTGGCTTCACTGCCCGTTGGGGTCGCTGGCAAGAGTCCGCTCGTGCGTGCATCGTCGACCGGGTACGTTTGGTTGGGTACCATGGCCGCGTCCGCGACGGGCGCCGTACGTTTGGCGACGAGACGGTTGTTGCCAAACCACGCGAGCGTCGCGTACGCCTGGTTAATGCCCGTGAGAAAGAGCATCGCGGCGCGTGACGCATTCATGGGCAGCATGGCCACATCGAGAGTACTGGTATTCGTGCCTGTGAGTGAGATCGTGAACGTCTTGGTGGGCGGCGCCGCGGGCAATAACCGCGGCTGCCATGGGCGAATCGGAAAGCCAAACTCAACGCCACTGAATGGGTTATTGTCGTCGGTCGTGTGCAGACACTGCGGCGGCTGTGGCGTGCCCCACTCGCGCGGCACGACCGCCGTGCGCAGCACCGTGTTGGTCACGAGATTGCCTGGGGTCGTCTCGGGCACGACGCTGGTCGCGTTCGCGCTGACAGCGAGTGCGGGCGTCGTAGAGGCCAACGCCAAGTCGGACGCCTGAATGACCGAGATGACGCTCTTGGGACGCAGCTGCACGTTGAGTGAATTGAAGCCGTTGAACAGCAGATACAAAAGCGCCCACGCGGCAAGCGCCGAGATCTTGTCGACGCGCCATGCCAGCGTCGGCTGCAGCATGGTTCGTGCCGCAAAGCGAAGCAGCACGAGCTGCAGCGCCATGGTCGCAAAGGCCTCGATGGGTTTCGTGAGCGCGGCCGCGGCGTTGCCCGTGTACGAGTTGTACGTGTCGATGAGTTTTGACTGCGCCTTGTCGGTCGCGTCCGACTTGAGGGCCGGTAGATTGACAGTCTTGAGATCGACGCCCGTGCGGAAGACTAAGACTGCGGCGGCCACGGCGCCGATCGCGATGAAGGCGAGCACGACGAGCTTGAGGCGCTTGAACGCGAGGCTGACGCTGACGGAGGGTACGGGCGGCACGGCTGTGAACGGTGTCGTGGGCGTGCCCGACGTCGAGGCCGGCTGGTTGGCTGGGGAGGCGACCATGATGGAAGGGGCGATGTGGTCGAGGCGAGTAGACTTGCGGAATGAGTGAGAGGGAGAGAGGTACGGGAGAGACTCAAGAAACGCTGTCGAATGGGAACGCTTCTCTAGAAGTGTTTGTATGCTCGTCAGTATGATACATCAGACGATGAGCTACTGGATGTCCGAGTACCACGAGATACCGCATGGTGAGCCCGTACACTACTTGATTGGTCAATGGATTCCATATCACACCGTGATTGGGTTCACAGTCAAGTGTGATATGGCACTACAGTATCTGGATCGATTTACAGAATCACACGGTGTGATACTGAGCCGATTCCACCATGCTGTAGCTCATCCCACTCTCTGTGCCGAGAATCTCTTCCCAGTGGGTTCGGAACGTCTGTCGTGTGATACGCTAACGTTACGGCATGGTGAACGCAGGAGAGCACTGCCTTCCGCCGAGCGACTGTCTCGGTTATTTTGATACCCCGCTGTACAGTACTGGCGTTGATAATGTCGGCAGCAACGTTATCATGTGAGCACCGTCCTGTTCCCACCGAGGCACGACTTGAATTGGTCTATGTAATCTGGGCCTTTTTGACCAGTACACAAAGTTCCAAGACGAGCCACGCAAGCTTTCGAATACTAGTAGTGAATTGTTTGGTTTTTGCCACAGTATCTACAGCACAGCACAGCTTCCTAGATGCTGCCCATGGTATTCATACTTTGCTGATCCACCTTCCCAACCTACTTACTCTTTACGCAGCATGCGATTACCACTCAACGTCGCACACGCAATGTGCACTGGCCACTTTGGTACATGAACCGAGAGCCAAAACGACTGGAGACGCTGTGCACCAATACACTGGGCTTTAACATACGGCAGCTTGGCCGGCGCGGTCGGGAAGTTGGCGCGGCAGTTGGGGTCGGCAAACACGCGCACGTCATCGCACCACACTTCACACGGCCCCAAGTGGGTCTGTGGGAACCCATTTCCGTACTCGACAAACGCGGGCAACGCCTGCGGCGTGCCGGCCATGGCCGACGCGCCACACTCCTTGGTACTCGCACCAAAGGGCTGGAAATTCGCGTAGACCATCGCACGCAGAGACGTGTACGTGGTCTGTTTCTCAAACGCCTTTTGAAACGCGACCTGGTTCTGGTCGGGCCGGCCGAAAAACGTCATCCCGGCCGGCATCTCAAGCGTCGTGAAGCCGTCGATGAAACCCGACGGCGCGTCACTCATCTCGCCATTGGGCTTGGGCACCGTCATCTTGCTTTGTGCTTCGACGGCGTGAAGCACCACAGCCGCGAGAACAGCGGCGATAGCAGTGACGATGGACTGGACCATGGCGACGGACAGAGAGAGTGTAGTGGACGGTTGGCGGTTCGTGTCCAAGGCGAATTGAAATATGAGAACGAGAAGGAGCTGGGAAGTCCGACAAGAGACTGCGAGGGGATCCTAGATGTGAGTAAGACGTGAAACTTTGGTAAAATGGTGGCTCTTCGCGTGGTATCCGCTAGAAACTGCTTATATTGTGGCTGGGATTCTGGCGGGTAGCAACATTGAGGGCAAAAAGAGAACACACACTGCGGTACCCGTGAAAGATTCTAGGTGTCCCTTGAATGGGCTCCGGATCGGGATTGAAAATCCGCACCCAAACGCACTGAGTACGGAGTTCAGTGATATCCCGGACAGTGGGACTTGTGAAGAATACTACCATGTACTGTACGCAGCGCAATCGGTAGATTCCTGGTTTCGAACCACTTGGTGTGGATTTAACAACAGATACTGCGTATATTTGTCTCAGTAGCCACTGCGCGACAGCAACGTTGACACTTCCACTCTTAAGATGCAAATGCTTGCGACGACAGCTTAGGCTCTCTTGCTCCCCACTTTCCACTTTCCACTTAGGCTTCACGCAAAAGGCGCTTGCCGCTCAGTGTCGCACATGAAATGTACGCCTGCCAGTCCTGCGAGTGGAGCGCCAACCAAAACGACTGCAGTCGCTTCTTGCCGAGGCACTTGGCCTTGTCATAGGGCAGCTTGGCCGGCGCAGTCGGGTACTTGACGGCGCAGTTCTTTTCGTAAAACACACGCACGTCGTCGCACCAGACTTCGCACGGGCCTTCGTGGGACGTCGTAAAGCCCGACGCGTACTCGACAAAGTCGGGCAGCGCCTGCGCCGGACCCGTCATGGCCGACTGGCCGCACTCTTTGGAGGCGCCACCGTCCGAGCGAAAGTTGGCGTAAATGAGATCACGTAGTGACTTGTACTTGGTCTGCGACTCGAACGCCTTGTGGTATGCAGCATTGTTCTGGTCGGGACTCCAGTTAAAGTGCATACCGGCGGGCACTGTGAGTGCCTTGGGGCCATCGATCGTACCGGACGGCGAGTTGTTGATGGGCGTGTTGGGCTTGGGCACCGTCATTTGGCTGTGCGCGTCAACCGACGCGAGTGAGAGGACAGTGAGAAAGGCGGCCGTAGCGACGACGGACTTGACCATGGTGGCTTGGCGTTGGTAGGGTGGGTGGGGCGGATAGTGGTTGGTGTCGACGGTGAATAGCGAAGTGAGAAACACAAGTCGTTGTGGGTAAGACCCGCCTCGGGAACAAAATGCTGGCTGGAGGCCTCGGGTTCCATCGGGGCTGCATAGCGTCGTAGGAAGTAATAATACTAACTCTCGCTAGATAAGCTTGAAGTCGGGGTCTAGGTTTTAATCGAGATGACGTGACACTCCTTGGAGATATGAAAAACAAACATAGAGTAGTGCTTCGGGTGGGAATTGCGATCGGCTAACCAGAATATCCGTGATGGATCGACAACTCGACTTCCAGTACGGCTGCCTATTGTGTACAGTACCAGTACTTCTGGCGCCGTGAAAAAATTCTGAGGGTACAGTACAGTATAGTATCTGGAGATGCGCAAATGCTTTGAGGGTCCCTGGTCATCCGCGTTCGCAAACAGCAAGAGCCTTGCGACAGTAAGAGGAGCGTGGTGTATCTTTACATCACGAGGAGCATACCCGCAGCATTTTTTCCAGCCACCGGTTCACACCACCCCTCCCACTACACGAATCACAGTCTGTCTGAGCGTTCCAGTGACGTCTTCATCTGTACAGTATCTTGAGTCAGATCAAGTGATCGGTCTGTTGAAAAGCTGGGTCGAGTCGCACACAGCTGCCTATGTACTATTGTACGTAGATGGAAGTCCCCCCTCGACAGAGCCAAATCATCCAGAACTGGTATATTATAGCGAGCGTACGATCCATGACGGGATCCCACAACTTCAACAACGCGAATATTTTGTCTCATCTAGGCTTTTGCGCCTCTGGTCATCCGATCGCACATAGCCAGGTCAGCGATCTGTAGAGACCAACTGCTCCTGGTCTGCACGGATTGGGTGATCGGTGCATAATGCAGCACCTCTTACCACTGTCTTTGTCGGCTCCTCTCACCGTGGTCCTGGATGAGCCGTCGTCCGACCCGAGTTATACTCTAGTGCAGTACTCGGCCGCCTAGTACTGTACGCAGTTAGTTACGCAGCTGCCCCTACCCAAAAATTTCGTTTCCCGTCGAGAGCAACCCGCTAGGAGCAATTCGGTGTGAGGAGCTATCCGAATCGGACAGCGGATCGGCCGCCGGTGGCATTCCTCCAATGTTTAGAGTCATCCTTCGCCAAGATGCTGGTCGTCTGAACTTCAACACTTCCACGGAATTCGGCGCACCCATCTTTACACATGCGGTGCCCCCGGGGGTTTACTACTACGTAGTACTAGTACTCGATGGATTTACCGTCGTACTAGTGGTAGTATTACTACGTAGTAATACATTTTCGTGTGGCAAGTCGCGATCCACTTGCTGACTTTGGCCTACCGAATGCCTATCGGCGCTACCCCATGTAGTGTGCACACTGCAACTGGATTAAGCCAGTATTTGAACCGATTAAACGCTTTCGCACAAAACGACAAGTCTTTTATTTTGGATTCCCAACCGATACGTCTTGGACGCGTCCCTTGGACATATGTAAAAAAACGTGCCACAAGGGCAATTCACTACCTTCTCACTCTTCGCGCAACAGGCGCTTGCCCGTGAGCGTCGTGCACGCAATGTACGCCTGCCACTTTGGCTCGTGGAGCGCAAGCCAGAACGACTGGAGACGCTTCTTGCCGACGCACTTGGACTTGTCATAGGGCAGCTTGGCCGGTGCCGTCGGGTAGTTGACGCGGCAGTTCGGGTCGGCAAACACACGCACGTCATCGCACCAGACTTCACACGGTCCCCAGTGCGAGTTCGAAAAGCCATTGGCGTATTCGACATAGGCGGGCAGTGCCTGCGGCGTCCCACTCGCGGCCGAGAAGCCACACTCTTTGGTGCTCGCGCCGTTGGGCGTAAGCTTGTCGTACACTAGATCTCGCAGTGTCTTGTACTTGGTCTGCGACTCGAAGGCCTTTTGGTACGCGGCCTGGTTCGTGTCGTAGTTCCAGTCAAAGTGCATGCCATCGGGGACCTTGAGTGTCTTGGGACCGTCAATGAAGCCGGACGGCGAGTCGCTGATTTCGCTGTTGGGCTTGGGTGCCGTCATGCGGCTGTGGGCGTCGGCCGCGTTGAGCGAGACGACGGCGAGTACAACGGCGGTAGCGAAGAGCGACTTGGTCATGGTGACGTGGAGGATGTGGAGAGAAGGATGGTTGGCGTTTCTTGGCAGAGGCGAATTGAAAAGTGAGTATCCGGAGTGGCTATAAAGGCGCCGTAAACAAGTTGGAACCGAGGACGTGGGTTCTCTGGAAGCAGGGGCAGAGGGCGAGATAGTATAGAGAGGATCGCCGTTGTGGCCACGGATGGCGGGATAGGCTTGTCGACTCAGAATGGAGCTGCAGAGATTTGCCTTACCACGGTAGTGACGAGAGGTTTCGTTGTTGAATGGACCTACTGTACACTCGGCGCGGCTGCCAACAGATACAGTACAAGTCACGGGTAGATGAGCATAACCACAACTGTGAAGCTTACCATCCTTTCTTGCTGTGCGACACTGCATATTCTAAGGGCTATACCCACAGAATTTTGATTGGACGGAAGCGGGTTGTCTTGGATCGACATTGTAGCCAATGGGGTACTGTAGTACTGTAATTCAAGCTCACTCATCAATTCCAATAGATCGGCGAACGCTATCGCAAGATGTGGCGACTTCTTCTCGAGAAAAAACAAGACACTCGTCCGACCGCTGGTCACGCTTTTACCGTAGTCGCCATGAGGAACGGGAAAGCTTAGTCAGTTAGACGACACGATTGTACAGTCCGCGACGCAGCCGCCCATGTCTGCACTAAACAGCCGCGAATCGTTATCCTCTGCAGCAGAGCCACGTTAGCTCAAAGCTTAGAGCTCCATCTTTCAATCGTGGTAGAGTCTCCACGATAGTCCTCTGTAGTGCCCATGGGACAAAGCCGAACCAAGGATGCTCTAGACAGTAGGATGTGGGAGCTCGATCTTCTAATCACATAGACTCTACAGCCGCGCCGGCTTTGTGCAATGGGCACACTTCTCGAACGAATGGATCCATCACGGGATTGGAGGGCACGCTCACCATCTCCTAACTTCAACGTCCCAAACTTCAATGTCCCAAAAAATTCGTGGAGAGTTTTGCCGATCGCACATAACCGGTCCAGCGGGTTGCTAAGCCAGTATGGCCTGTCTCTGCAATGATTAATAAAAAAGCGTACAAAGCCGGGGTAAAATATGGCTTTCATCTAATCAGAAAATCTTGTTACTTTTGGCTAAGCAACTTACAATGTCCGCCTCAACTAATTTATTATCAACTAGACCCTGTAAAGTAGGCATGGCGGTATCTGCTGCTCAGAGCGAGCGATGATGTCGATGCGACGTAATTGGGGAACGAGCAAATCCCCAATACCAAAAAAGTCCGACTTTTGACCTCCGTGCGCCGGATCTCACCGACGTTGAATGTGGCATTCCCAGAGCCCGCTCTCTGCGCTGCAAAGTGCAGCAGTACTGAATGTACAATGGTCTTCCTTGGAAATCCGTGGCATCCATGCCGCTCGTGAGAAAACCCGCATGAAGTGACCACTGGAGGCCACCCCGCTTCCACAGTAGTCCACGGGCTAGAACTACTCGCCTGTTAGACATGACGCTACGGCCTCTGTCGTACAATGGTCATCCAAAACAACCCATCGTTGTCTGCGTCTTCTGCGTTCCAGATACTGTACGAGGATCAAAAGGTGACTAGCGTGATATCAGTACAGTAGGAAGTGTAGCTTGAACCATGGGTTCTACAGTAGAAGCTCTTCGTTATGTAGCATTCGTATCAATGAGAAGATGCTAGCGGCAGTCGTCTATTGCAAAGCGTCACGGCATTCATAAACGACTCGGTGGGGAGAATGGTCAAAGCAGTCGGATTCTTTCATCGAGTAGAGGGTGATACCTCAAAACAGACACGGCGACCACGTCTCTCTCTCTCCCCCGCTTACTCGCGCTCGCTAAAAACACGGCAGGAACTGCTGGGACTGGGTCGAGTCGAACGTCTTGCAGAAGCGACAGCTCGTGCTGAAGCAACCAAGACCCCCGAACTGGCACGCGGAATCCGAATAGGCGCTGATACCAACGTTGTTGTCACCCGAGGAGACGGTCGCGGCGCACGCGTCTCTTGTTGTTGGCGTTGGCGTTTGGGTTGTGGGAGGCGGCGTTGGTGCCTTGGTCGTTGGCGTTGGCGTTGGCGTCGCTGTTGTTTGTGCAGGGGTCTTTGTCGTTGGCGCAGGAGTAGATGAAGGACACGACTGGAGGTACGAAGACTGGGTCGAGTCAAAGCTCTTACAGAAACGGCAGGACGTACTGAAACAACCGAGGCCACCAAACTGACACGTTGCGTCCGTGATGCCGTTGATGCCAACGCTGTTATCGCCCGATGATACGGCTGCAGCACACGCATCACGAGTTGGCGCAGGTGTGATTGGAGCCGTCGTCGTTGGCACCGGAGTAGCCGTTGTTGGCGCCGGCGTCCAAGTCGTTGGCGTTGATGTCTGAGTCGTTGGCGCCAAAGTTGTTGGTGTTGGTGCCCGAGTCGTTGGA
>JAADVC010000299.1:0-25086 GCA_023334575.1 Pythium volutum
GCCGACGACTCGATTCATCAATCTAGTTGCGGGGTCTGGGGGTGCAACCCCCATTGCAAACAGATGTATTATTAGCTGGACTGGTCCTAAAACCTTCCTAACAGAATCTGGTTGGTATTCCTAAAACCGTCCTAAAACTGTGTACTGTATCTGTATCAGCCAAAGAGGCTAGTATATAGGCTGTAATCTATATATATGACAGTTAGCTAACCACTTTTTTTAGGAATTTTAGGATGATTAGGAATGGAATAGGATAGGAAAACCGGCATCTTTGTTGGTGCTGCGGTCGCTCAGGATGTCAACTTCAACGTGGCACATCCTCTTGTCATTGGTCTTTTTCTCTGGTCTTCTTTCTCTTTTCTCTGGCGAGAAAGCCAATCCACCATGCCGTTGTTGTTATTCTCTTGACGAAATGACGATCGCCCCCCAGTGAAGACCACGTTCCCTATGTGGCCACTTTCTAGTCCACCCATCAAACCCCCGTACCATACGTGGTCATTTGTTGCTGCTGGTGTGCACCAGCGACGCTACAAGCGACTGGACGGCGTGTCGGTGATGGCCAAAACCGTCCGTGTCGAGAAGACGCTGGAGCTCGACCACGAGCGAATCGAATCTTTCGCTGGACACAAGACTGCGCACTACAATCACCACCGAGGTCTCCTCGTCGCCATCCGTCAGTACACTCGTCGGGCGCAATTCCTGGTCCTTTGCGGAGGCGTTGTCTCCGTCCCAGTCATCCCAGTCACTTTTCAGTGCGGCTAACTTGACGACAGTGGCTGCCTGACAGCGTTGGTAGTGTAAGCACGCCAAGTTCACGACAATTCTCTGGTGGATTTTGGAAGCGGAAGGGAACCGCCAGAGCGATACATAGATGCTCACGAGCAGATCCGAGACCGAGTCTTTCACACGCTGGTGTGTCATAGGCACGGCAGACTCGAGGGTCTGAAGCACGAGCGAGAGGTCGTCATTGTCCACGTCCGCCTCTGCCATTGTCGACGCGAGCAGCTCGCTCAAAGCCAACAGTAGGGACGCCTGTGCGGTCGCCTTGTCGATCGTGATCCAACGAAACATGTCGTCGGTCACGAGCCAACTCAGTGTGATGCGTGTCGCCATTCGCCACAGCAGCAGATCGCCCGAGGCCACGACGAGTCGCCTCACAATCGCTGGTAATAACATCACGAGCGCGATGCTGAACTGGCGGTCCAAACACCCGACGCTAGACAGAGGTGAACCACCAGCCACCGAAGCGAGAGGATGCTGGAACGACGTGGGGAGGCTTCTGTGAACGTCTCGAATCGCACAGTTCACAAAGGCGAGTTGCTCTGGGTCATAATGGGCCAGTGTCACCAGTAGAATCGCTTCCACGCGCGCGACCACGGCCTCGGGCTCGTGCTGGCTGGTCGCAGGCTCAAGATGCACGGTCTCCAAAGTGTCGAGAACAAAGACGCTGGCTTGCAGCGTCCAGTCTTGTTGTTCTTTCCACAGCAAGCCGCGGGATTCGCGAACGAATTGCGTGTGGAGCATGACGTGGCGGAGACACACACACGTCCACGCATCCAACGGCGTGTTAGTACCAGTCGCCTTGACGACGGCCTTTGTACTCGTGCTTGATGCGTGAACTAGTTGTAGGAGCTGCTCACACCACAGGCACAGCCGCACGAGACCGGGCAGCACTTGGCGTGCGATGCGTCTCAGTTCAAACTGCGTCGAGTCAAATGCCGCTCGTGTCTGGCTCAGCCAGCCATGGAGGAGGCGCTGCCACATCTCGCTTGGTGGGCGGTTCTTGGTCGTGGCATAAGCGTTTAGGCGCTGGAGAATGGACAAAGACGAAGCTCGGACTCGCTTTACATGCTGCTCCTCTGCTTCGTCCAGAGTCCAGGTCGCCTGAGCAGACATTGCTGCAGGAAGCCAGTCCTCCGCACAAAGCAATCGAGTGGACCGAGACTGCGAGACGAAGTGAAGTAGGTTCTGATCACTACCCATCCGCCACAAACCGTCTTTGCCCAGGAGCCCGACCAACAAGTCCACGCTCAGCAGTCTTCCTTCGAGCCGCTGCCAGCACACGCCGACGTCGAGCCGTTTCTCGGCCAGTGCGAGCAGCATTTGATAGAGAAGCTCAATCGCGTGGGCGTTGTCACCCAGCGCCCGTTCGCCCAGTGCGAGCACGACGCTACTGCTGCGCAGCCGCACAGTGGACGCAATGTGCATGACGTATCGCTCGAGCGTTGGGAACACGAGCTTCCAGTGCTTGACGAGAAACGCGACCGGCAATTGGGGCACGAGCCTCGCCAAAACATCCAGCAAACCTTCGGCCTCGGCGGCGTCCAGCAATTCGACATGGGTACACGAGTTCCCATTGTCGGTCGACTCGGGGTTGAGCCGATTCAGCTTGCTCATGACCTCTTGGAAGGTCAGCACGCGCGTCGCCTCGTCACAGATTCCCATGTAGTGCACAAAGCACTGCGCAGCAGCTTCACGCACGCTGCCCTGTGCATGCTTGAGGGACGTGTACAGCGTCGGCTTGAACTTGAGCGTGAGGCTGCGTGGGAGATGGGGGAGCGCGCGGTGGCGGTCGCCAAAATGGTAGACGACAATGGTCGCGACAGGAGCCGACGCGTGCACGGCTCCTTTGATCATGTCGGCTGTACGCACAGATGGATGTACTGACTTGGGGATGGTGGCTGGCGTGGTCTCCGTTTCGATGGAGGACACGAACGCCGTGAGCGCGAGCAGCGCGCCTTCCTGAGGCTTCCAATCGGCGTCTCCAGCGAGCTTTAGCAGCAAACCCACAAATGAATCGATCTCGTGGAAGGCTCGGAACTGATGCAAGATCGCTACGGCGGCGTGGGCGCTTTGCTTGCGTACGGCAGACCAGACGTCCGTGACTCCAAGCAATAGGACTTGGCTGGCTTCGCGATACCAGTCCTCGGACGTATCTTGCGCGCCGTGATTCTTGAGCACGCTATACCCAAACTGGATTGCTTGCTGTCGTACACGGGGGTCCTCTACTTGCTGAATCGTTTTGCTGAGTCTCCCAAGCAGCTCTGGTGCCCACTGGACTCGCTGCAATTGATCAAGGAGCTGCTGAACCAACGCCGTGAGGTTGGCTTCTGGTCGCGCTAACGCCGGAATCGCCTGGGCCGTCGCGAGCGCGTCCTTTTTAACAACACTCACCAGCGTAGACGATGCTGCAAATGTTCTGGCAAGAGCGTACACCAGCAGCCTCTCGCATAAACTGGAGGTCTCGTCGCTGGTGACTTGGAGTAACGACCACGCGTCTCCATCCTTTGCCAAGAAGTCCATGATCGACTCTAACGCCTGACGCTCGTCGGCCTCGCACACGCTGGACAGCAGGGCACTTATACACGATACGAAGGTGCATCCACTCGATGTCATTTTGCTGCTGGGTCGTTGGGCTAAGAAGTTACGGATGGGGAAAGTGACCCTGAAACAAGATGGGGGCCGCGCGACCTTTCGTGTTCCTTAGTGACATGTCATTCCCGCGAGGGTGTACGAGCGGATCCCCCCAACAGATCCCGTCCGCTAGGCAAGCTTGGATCTTGAACAGACACACGCGCATTTCCTAGAAGCTGTCTGCAAACATGGACGGCGGCGCCGATATCCTCGCACTGAATGAGCTGCTCACGAAACTCGAGGACCGCGAAGACTATGACCAGCAGGTGAGGTCCGATGGAGTGGCTCGTCAAGCATGTCGATGAGGAATCTCACCAATGCCAAACAGCCCCGTGTACCAACCGTGACACCCGCGAGCATGGCCGGCGCCAGCACCACCATAGGTACAAAATCAGCTCTTTCTCAACGCTTTGATAAGAGATAATAGGGTCTGAAAAGTCGGGATGTGATAGTGGACCGACCGATCGGGCAGATCAAGCCGGCCGACCCCAAGGCGATTTGGCTGCCCGACGAAGTGCCCAGTGACGACGAAGACGACGACGCGTACGAGACGCGCACACGCCCCACGTACGTTTATCTCCACTTTATACCTGATCTACAGTTGACTCGAAATTCACTGTGCGTGGTTTGCACTTTCAGATTTGAGATCTTGTACAAGCAGTCGGTCATGACCGAGGACGTATATCTCGGTCTCAGTGACAAGGACCCATCGTCGGCCCACTGCGAGGCCATGGTCGTGCGCATCGAATGCCCGCGCCACCGCCGCGACGACATTGAATTAGACGTCAAGAAGCAAAAGCTGCTGCTCCAGTCGAGCGCACTCAAGCTGTCGCTGTACCTGCCGTACCCCGTGCGCCACCAGGACGGCGAGGCCAAGTGGGACCCGGCCACGCAAATCCTCACAATCTCGCTCCCCATAATCCGAGACGAATGGTGATGTTGTTTTTGCTTCCCACCTTTTGATGCCTTTATCCCCCCTAGTCTATTCTTGTCGGAGTAATTTTTTGTTCCTGCCCTCAACGACTGATGATTCCCGGTACTCTGTAGTTATTCTCGGTGATCTCCTCGGGCACGTACCCCCGCATTTGCCCTCTTACTGCTGTGTACGTAGCTCTTCTCCATGAGCGCGCTCGCTGTGCTCGAGGAGCTTTATCGCTTGAACCCACAGACCGACCGCGTTCGTCTCCGTGGACTAGAGCTCGACCAACTCGACGAGCCAACGCTCGCGTTTCTCCACGCCCACTGTTTCTCGCTAAAACATCTCAATTTGCGAGACAATGCGCTGACGCAGTTACCGTCCGACTTTGGGTCGTTTGTGCCAACGCTCGTGTCGCTGGATGTCCGCAATAACCCGTTCCCATCGATTCCCGAGCTTAGTGAGGTGCTCGCAACATGCACGTCGTTGCAAAGTCTCTACGTGACGCTCCACAACAAGACAGACGAGAAAGTCCTGCGTGTCATGCTGCCGAGCCTAAAGCTTCTCAATGGGAATGCTGTGGGTGCTGAAGAGCCCACGAGACGACCATTGCCACTCTCGCTTCATTTGGTCGGGTCTCCGACGTCGTGTTCGTCGTCCAGTCGCGACTCGCACTCGCCGAGCCAGCGATGGCTCGATACGCCACCCAGTACGACGGCCAGCGCCGTGCGTCCCGTGCGGTCGCCCCAAGAGAAGCGAGAGCTCCGCATCCACTTTGCAGCGGCAAAGGCCAAGAGCAAGAAGACGACACCGACAAATGCCAGGGCAACAAATCTGTCGTCGCCTAGACGGGTGCAGAGCGTCAAGCCCACCGAACTTCCAGCGACGATCTCGGACGAAAAGACGGACTGGCGCAAGCTGCTCAAGCAAACGGCGGCCAAGCGGGACGAGCAAAGACAACGTGGCGAATCCAACGCTACGCACACCGAGGCACCCGACGCTCGATCGCTTAGACCACCCAGCGATACGTCGTCCACACGGTCGATTATCGCCGAGCTCAAGGCCATTGTCCACGGCTTCCAGAAACCAATAACAACAGCAAAGGGACCCACGAACCCAGACGACCACCAACTGCTCGAGCAGCTCGAGCGACAGATTGATCAGTTGGCGCTGCAGCTCCACAACCTCGAGAAGAAACCTCTCAGTGTCGATTCTAGTCAAGAAGACGGTCACGTCGTGACGGCATCTCTTGAGGCGCGGTGGAGACTGGTGGAGGTCGGGACGCTGTACGCGTCCCACAGAGTTAGCAGCCTCGACAAGCACTTAGGCGCGGGCATCCACCGGCTTTTGCACACGCAGACTCAAGTCGTCGAGGCACTGCTTCGCCACGTGAATGACGCGATTTGTGCGCAGCAGAAATGTGTACACACGAGCGCAAGCCAGCAGCTCGTCGTCGAACAGCAAAAGCAGCAAATGAAATTGCTATTGGATGTTGCCGAGACCCTCGAGAAGGATTTGGAGGCCCTGCAACACAAGTACGAGCAGGAAAAGACTCAGCGCGAGCAGGCCCAGGCCACGAGCGAGTCGCTCCAGAGCGAATGCGACGTACTCAAGCAGAGGCTCACCCACCAGCAGCCAAGCAACTTGACCCCAGCCACGTCCCAGTCACAACGTCGAATACGCAAACGTCACGAGGGTACAACTGAGACCAAAGCCCGACCGATCTCCCCAAGAGCTCCAAATGAGACCAAGTCGTCGTCTCCCCTCAAGCCACCGCCATTGATTGTGCGCCGGCTCACGCTCAAGCAACTCGTGGATCTCGTGCACTCCATTGTGACCTCGAAATCCAAATACGACGCGCGCATGTCAGCGATTGGCGCGCCACCAGAGACACTCGAGCAGCACATGTACACGTACTTGAACCAACGGTTTGGACTGCCAGCACTCACGATCGAGTACGCGGCCGCGATCTGGAAAGGCTGCCAATTGTACACGCGGCAGGACAATGATGTGGCCATGTTCCACGCACTCTTGCGGAACCAAGTCGACGAGGACTTTGTCGGGATCAAGAAGAAGCTCCAGCAGGCCGTACGCGAGCTGCTGCGTGCGTACTTTCTCGCCAAGCATCCACTCAAGAGCGAGCCGGTGATCCAGCAGCTCGTGGACGCGAGGCTCCATGGTGGCATGATCTGGGAGGACGAGTGGACCGAGCTGCTGCTCTATCTCTACGATCCCAGCGATGTGAGTGGCATGATGCATGATACTGATGGGGATGGATGGGGACTGATACTGTCGACTGTAGAGTTCGATACTGATGCGGCTCGTCAAGCGCAAGGCCGATGTCTACCAGAATCAGCAGCACTCCAGCGGTGGTCGACAACACACCACGACGGCTACGCCAACAAATCCGGTCGGCGTGCCGTTTGCCGTGTTTGAGAAGCTGCTGTACGACTACCAACTACAGGGCCGACTCAAGCTGCTCGAGCATTTCCGGCTCGTCTTTAGTGAGCTCGACAGTGAGCGCGTCGGAGTGCTGACGCAGCCCTCGTTCCGGGAGCTTGTGATGCGCGTGGCGCCGCGGAAAAGCGACGACGAGATCCACAAGATGCTTGGCCGCGTGGACCCATTCGACCACGACAGCGTCACGTTCTCAGATGTGAGTATTATACTATAGACGAGTATTCTCTGACTAGCGCGTGTACTGATTTCTATCTCTTGTGCTCCAGGCCGTGCGTTGTTTGCTACCGGACGTTCGGCAGATTAGTATCAACCGCCGGGCCGCGACGACCGCAGCAGTCAACAAATGCACCACTCGCACCAGAAAATAAACAGGGAAAAAGGCATGAATTGAATTAGTACCCAGCCTCAAAGGCCTCCCAGAAGCCTTGACTCTCTGCGTGTTGCTGTTCCACACGAAGCGTTCCAATCGCGTTGCCGCATCGCTCCAATTGTTTCTGTGCGGTTGCCTGTAGAATCTCCACAGTCGATTCATTGTAAGCTTGACCGATCCAGAGATACGCTTCCTGGGTCGCTACCAGCAGCAACACACTCGACGCGACCAAATCGTCCGAATCATAGTTCGTCAGTTGCTCCCAATCGGATTCTCCCTCCAATAGAAACAGCATGGGCTTCTCTTGAGCCAATTCCTCCACCACCTTGGACCCTTCTTCTCCCAGCGTCGTATCAGTGTCTGGTACTGGCGTCGGCTCCCTCCACGCCAATTCGCTCGCATACCCAAAATGGTCGTGGCCTAGTTCCTCTGCACTTCCTTCGACCACACGAATCGCCATCTCACTCGCCGCGACATCCCCACCAAACACGCGGAGCATGCGTTGCGCGTGATCTTTTGCCTGGTCAATACCATTGGCGATCGTGCACTGCTCGCCCTTCCACACGACAATCTCTTTTTGGAGAGTATCCACAAACACAAAGATCCCATGGCCCCAGAGCCAGTCCATTCGATTCGCCGACAGCGGGACTTTGCGTCTCGAGTCGCTGTAGTAACACGGCTTGAGCACGAGCGTCGACACATCGTATATTGCATGGGGTGCCAGTCGACAGAGTCCGTACTCGGGCGTCTCGGCGTCTGCCAGTTCACGTTCCCACTCGAGAAGCTGGCAGAGAAAAGCCGCATTCGGACTGCAAATCGTTCGCTTCGCCTTGACCGACGCCATTGCTGACTGGAAGCCACAGCGGTCACGGTACATGACGTACGCGATCGCGAATGCACACGACCGCGAGACGCCCTGGTGGCAATGCACCAGCACACGCCCGCCTTGGCATTGACAGGCGTCGATCCACTCCATGGCGAGAGGTAAGAACGGCAGCAGATCCTCTTGGACGCCGTCCCGCAACGCGAGCTGCATGTACGTGATCTCGTCCACATCACGTGGTTGAAAGCACACGACTTCCTTGCAGCAGTTGAGAACGTGCGTGATGCCGACGCGTCGCAAAAGCGTGCGGTCCTTCGCGACCTCGAGATTGCTCACAAACAAAAACGCGGGGAGAATCTCGGAGCACGTCTGTTCGAATTGCGCGAGCGTGCGGGATTTACGCACGCTCTCTGGCACGGCAAAGGCGTCTTGCTGTCGAGGTGATGTGATAGTCGCATTGGCTTGCTTGGGGCTTTGCAGCAGCGCGTGAGGCGGCGCGTGGATCGAGGGAACCGCACCTTCCACAGGTCTCGCTATCGCCAGAGACTCGAGTCGGCCAGCGGACACTGTACTGGACCGCCTGCTCGCCTGGGAGGACGGCACGACATCCGTGAAGCTGCCTTTCCTCGCCGTCGTCGTGGACGCTCGCTGGCCCATGGTCTCCGTTATTCCCCTCTGTGAGACCGTGAAGAGACGCCGACACGGATAACCTAACTCAATTTGTTTTGTTCTAATTAGACTATTGCACTATTGTGGTGTTTCAGATGGCGCTGGTGTCGCGGGCCTCAATGTAGATCATGGCCTCGGAGCTGTACCGCGTGGCATTCATTTTCTCTAGCCGCGTGTACCGCCATCGCCGCACGAGAATCACACCGGCAAACACCGTGACAAAGCCGCCAATGATGGACGCAATGATCACAGCGACCGACGTGCCGTCGCTGGCATTGCCGGTGTGGGTTGTCGAGACTATCATGGGCGGAGGCGACGGCGCCGACGTGTCGGGCGCGGCCGTTGACAGGGTCGCTGGTACCGAGATCACGGCCGACTCGAGCTCGGCGCCGTCGGACGAGCCCGTGGACGGCGTCGCACAAAACACGACCGTGAAGTTAACGTTGGACGGACAGTTGCGCGTCTTGTTGGGATCATGCGGGTGCTGGTACGCGTCGGGACAGCCGTCGGCAAAGCAGTTGACTGTGCGGCACGTGTCCTGGTAGAACTCGTCCTCTTGGAGCCGCGGGATGATCTTCATGGCAACGTTAAAGCCCGTGCCACCGGTCACGGCCTTGCAGTTTTCCAAGCTCGTGCAATTGCCAGGCTATATACGGTACACGAACAGCCAAGTCACGTAGGTAAGCAATACGGAAAAGAGAGTATCCAAGTACGTACGCCGATCAAGTCGCCCGTCGGGATGATGCCAATGTCGTACCACGTCGTCGCCTTTTGGACCGAGAACTCGGCTACTATAGAACAGAAGCAACCCGACTGATTAGTATTCCATTGTCTCAGCCTGAAGAGAAAAAAATAAAGTGAGGACACAACGTACGCGTCGCCTGGCCGGACGAGCTGTAGCGAAAGGCCTCGACGGCGCCGACCGCGAGCGTCTTTTTGACAACGCCGCCTTTCTTGATCTTTTCACCAGTCTTGCCATTCGACAAGAGCATGTCCTTGCTGCACAGATTGCGGAACGTGATCTCGAGCGCATCGGCGTGCGGCGCGAGCGTCGCGAGCAAAAGCGATAGCAGCAGTGGTGCAGCAGCGATCATCATCTTGGGGAATGGTCGTCGTTGTCGCATACGCTGTGCGGTTTGAGGATTCGCCATAGGAGGTAGGTGCCCAGCAGTGGTCAGGAGATGATGCGTCCCGCACCCTCTGTGTTCTGTTCTGCTTTCTTCTTTTCCACTTCGCTTTCAGTCACGACTTCAACTGTGTCTTCGAACAATCAGTTCACCGAGACAAAGTACCACAAAAGTACACGGCGTCGTTGGAGACCAATGTCAATACGCGCCCCGTCGACGCGTGCCGCTTGCGTTTCGCTTATACTGGCGCGCCACAAGAGAATGGAGAATAAACACGAATGCCCATGATGGCCCTCGCAGTGTCACCGGAATGCAACACGGCACAGACGATCTCACGACGTACGGATCATTTGAAAGAGGTGACTGTTGCACTTGCGGCCGTCCGTCCGTTGGCGGGGGAAGGGGATTGGGCGGAAGGCGCGTCGGTTCATCCATCTTCATGTGAGTCAGAGCGCGAGAAGCCTTTGGCGAGTTGGGGAATTTGACAAGAGGCAGTCCGGAGAAAGGCGGCCCTTTTCCACGGGAGAATGAGAGTGATGGTCTAGTCGAGGGGTAGGGTGGGTCACGACTCCGTTTGTACACTTGGACTGGTGCTGCTTGCACTGAGCTGACAGATTTATCAGTAAACGCGGGTATTGAATTCAAGAGTTCAATATAGGTTCAAAATGACAGATTAGGAGAATTTAGATATCACTGTATACAGAGGGGTATTAGAAATATGGGATCATGTCCCGTCTTTGTATGGTTGCATTCATCTGCCAGCTGTTGCTGGAAGAGTGTCAGCTTGTGTTGCGCTTGCGTCATTGAAGGGATCCTTACTACCATACTAAATCAGTAGATTTGGTATCCATCTCACCCACGCTCAATACATTTTTATGGCTCGCTGGCCATCTCAGCAGTCCAAGCGTTTCGCACGCACTGCGTCCATGGATATCTTGAAAGGATGTGTCTTATCTACACATATGCGTAAGCACCTAAATGACCATGGTGACGTCGGGCGTCCGAATGAGCGTGTTGTGGTTGTACACCGAGTCGCCGTGCTTTGGCTCGAGCGCCTCGAGCTCCTTGCGCTTCTTGTACGCGACAAAGATGAACACGCCGGCCGCAGACGCCAGCAGCGCCGCGCCGACCGTGAGTAGTGTGATGAGTGGCGACGACGCTGCGTCGCCCGTGGTCTTGGTGGTGGCTTCCGTGGTACTGTCGCCAGCGCGTGTCGGCGGCGGCGTTGGTGGTGCCGGCGTTGTTGGCGGTGGTGCCGGCTCGTCCGGGGATTCGACCACGTCCGCTTCAAGGCTGGGCGAGCCACGGAGCATACTTCCGTCGGCCGTGGTGCTGGATTCTTCGGACGAGGATCCCAGTGTTATGATGGCCTGGGCTGCCAAGCGTGGCATCGCAGTCGTCACCTCTGGGGTCGGCTCGGGTGTTGGGGCAGGCGTCGGTTCCGGCGTTGGCGCAGGTGTCGATGCGGGAGTTGGGGCCGGCGTAGGAGCTGGCGTCGGAGCTGATGTAGGAGCTGGTGTAGGAGCCGGCGTCGGCGGCGGAGGTGGTGGAGGAGGTGGTGCCCCACCATTACCACCAGGACAGAACGTGAGCTGGGTCGGCGCGTTCCCATTTGTGCACGCCGTGGTCTTGGTGTCGTCCTTGGGGAACTGGTACGCGTCCTCGCAGCCGTCGCTCATGCACGTGCGTGCGCGGCAGCCACTGGGCGCGATCTCCATCGCCACGTTGAAGCCACCCCCGCCCGTCTTGGCCTTGCAGTCCTGGAGTCCCGAGCAGTAGCCGGGTCCTCCACGCGGTCCGGTCGGAATGATGCTAATGTCGTACCACAGTGCACCACCGTGGACAGCAAACTCGGCCACTGCAAATACATAGCAACTGTGTGAGTCTCTACAGGGAGCAAGGAGATACTGTGCGGGGATAAGGAATACGTACGGGTGGCCTGGCCGTTGATACCGTGGCGAAACATGCCGCTAAAGCCCTCGGGCAGATTGCGGAACGTACTCGCGCCAGGAGACAGCGGTGTCATGGCGCGGTTGTCCCAGAGATCAATGTTGAACGAGCAGCGATTCGTAATGGTGAGCGGTGTTGCGCGAGCCGACGCCACGAGCAGCAGCGCAGAGGCACACAGTCGATAAAGAGCCATTGGCATAGTACTACTCTGTAGTAGTAGTGGTCAGAGATGAAGACGTCGATGACGAGAGGAAGCAAATCGGTCAATGAGAACATCTTGCGGTGACTAGCTGTGGCAGGTAACGAGAGATCCTTGGACACCAGCTTGGTGACCAAGGACCAGTACGAACGTCGTGGCTTCTCCTCCACATACTGGTACGTCGTGGCTTCTCCTCCAGTCGCACCAAGCACCACGCAATGCACAAAACGTACGCAAGCAGGATCTATTTTCCCCCGACCGTCACATAAACGCAAACGTCACCGACAGGAGAGCGGCACGCCACTGACACGTGGGCGTGTGCCTCCCTCTTCCTTCACCATACCCAGCACCATAACCAACACATATACTACTACACACTAACACTTTCAAAACTTCTCCTCCCCATCCCGCCGTGGTGCGTGCGTCGCGCCGATGCTTCGAACTTATAGAGACCATCTATCACCCAGTCGTCCGTCCACCAGTCACTAGTCACCAACCGGAATCTTTCGAAACGCAGAGCGCGGCGTCCAACATCTCCGATGACGTACTCGTTGCTTGGTACTGACGCGAGTCCCCGCGTGACGCACGTCACCTCTGACAGTCTCCGGTATCCAAAAGTATTCAGAACTGCCCAAGAGTTCAGCACGCCGGAAACCGCCGCGCGAGATATGGAAGAAAAAAACTCCACAAGGCCGAAACAAAACTCGGACACTTAGAGGATGTGGATCTGCTCCTGCGGCGTGACCAGTGCCTGGTGGTTGAGCACCGAGTCGAGGCTGTTCTTGGGTTCCATGGCCTCGAGCTCTTGGCGCTTGCGGTAGGCCACAAAGATGAACGCTGCGGCCACACAGGCCAGCAGCCCGGCGCCGACCGAGAGCACCGTGGGCAACGCCGAGCCGCCCGCCGTTTGCGAGCTCTTGGTGTTGGCCTCGGTCGCACCGGCCGAAGGCGTGATGCCGACCACGACCGCTGCGGGCGCTTCCGTCGGCGCCGTCGCGACGTACGGGTTCTCACCAGCGGGCGACTCAAAGAGCGACGCCGTCGGGTCCGACGCGCCCGAACCACGCAGCGTCGAAACGCCCGACTCGTTCTCAGGCGCGACCGAGGCCGCAGGCGGTGCCGTGGTCGTCGGCTCGGGCGTCGTGGGCGTCGGCGTCGGCGTCGGTGTTGGCGCCGGGGTCGGGGCAGGCGTAGGCGCCGGCGTAGGAGCGGGCGTTGGGGCCGGGGTAGGAGCCGGCGTCGGCGCTGGGGTAGGAGCCGGAGTAGGAGCAGGTGTTGGGGCCGGGGTCGGAGCTGGGGTCGGCGCCGGCGTCGGGGCGGGCGTCGCGCCGCCATTGCCACCAGGGCAGAAGATGAGGTCCGTGGGCGTGTCGCGGTTCGGGCAGCCCGTGGTCTTGTCGTCGTCCTTGGGGAACTGGTACGCGTCGTCACATCCGTCGTTCATGCACGTGCGCGTGCGGCACCCGCGCGGCGCGATCTGCATGGGCACGTTGAAGCCCTTGCCACCCGTGTGCTCCTTGCAGGCCTGGAGCGTCCCGCAGTAGTCGGGGCCGCTCTTGGGGCCCGTCGGGATGATGCTAATGTCGTACCAGAGCATGCCGCCGTCGGTCGAGAACTCGGCCACTGAAAATTGAGAGACCGTGAGTATAAGATCAGGTACAGAGAAAAGAGAGAGAGCGAGACAGACGTACGAGTGGCCTGCGGGTTGACGCCGTGGCGAAACATGCCGTGCCATCCCGGTGGCAGGTCGCGGAACGTGGATGCGCCGGGCGCGAGCGGCATGCTGGCCTTGTTGTCCCACAAGTCGATCGTGAACGTGCACTTGTTGATGATCGTGAGCGGCGTCGCGTACGTCGAAGACGCCATGAGCAGCGCGAGCGCCGAGACCGATGCCGAGAAACGTCCGAGCACCATGGTAATTAATCTGGTTGTAGAGCTGTGGCCGATGAGAGCGTTTATTTGGAAATGAGTGTGGGTGCAGCGAGGGACTGGCGAGGAGAATTTAACGGCAGGGGAATCCACTGGACAACCACATGGCAGTGGGGAAATCCACGGTGGCGGCAATACCGTACAGAACCACACTTGTGGGCGCGTCGACTGAATGGCTCGAGTGAACCGTAGAAGCGCTGGCCAACATGCCGTGCAGAAGGACGGCGAGGTCCCAGGCTTTAGGTGAGACTCCCCCACCCATCTGGGCCGGTCCATCATCCTGTAATACGAGACGACAGTGCTTTGCGCACCAGCAATGTACGAGAGTTCCCGTTCCAGGCTCAACAAAAGAGACCGAGTCTATCCGGCCAGATGGGGAATCCATTCAGAATGTCAAGGAGCCCACACAATCGCAATGCCACGAAAAACAAGAGGAGCGCGGTTTCGTTCTTTCTCCATCTCCAAACGTCTGACCAGGGAGCTGCCTGCCAAATGATACTGTAAGGAAGTAGAAACATTTTCTGTACAGAAGGGAGAAACCATGCGTTTAGGGAAATGTGTGTGGCTGTGGAGCTGCTGGAAGCCAGAAATGTAGCCATGTTGAGCGAGCAAATCCGTCTCGTGCGCATACAAAACAAGGTGAGATCCAAACTAACATATCCAAAACAGGGTACTAAATATTGTTAACAAGGGTTTATACATACCATGTTTTGATATTTCAGTTAAATATGATTTGTGGTGCTTCGATAGATCTCCATTTCGCCGATCCACAGCAACCTGGCAACCGCCGCGTCCGCGTCCCACTCGCTCTCACGCTCGCCCTCTCTCTCCCAAAAACCTCACGCAGTGCAACTCATACTCGTATACTCCCATCCCCCGGAGCACAAAAGCAACGACAATGCCGCGACCCAGTGAGCACTTTCTTTCCCGATCTGCTGCTCACAGAATCTGAGAGACGCGGCCGTTCTCCATATCGATCGCGACGGCAATGGCTTCAGCTTCAAACTGAAGCGCGTCGCTCAGCTCCGAGTCTCGCACAGCGTCCGCGGCTTCCTGCTCTTCGTCTTCGTCCTCTTCGTGGTGCGTGATCCCTTGGGACAAACTCTCTCGAATCTCAAACTCGAGGTGCTCCAACTCGCAGCTCTCCGAGATGGATGGATGCAGCGACGGCTGCTTGACGAGCCGCCTGGTCTCGAGCGCGTCTTCCTGTTCGTCGTCCACAACGAGCCGCAGCACTTGCGCGACACGGGCCTTGAACCGCTGGCAGTACGCGTCCGGTGCGACGGCCGAGATGCCGCTCGATGACTTGCCAATCAAGGTCTTGCCCACTTTCTCGAGTTGCTTTTCCCAATTCCACTCTTGCAAAATGTCGATAATGCCGATAAAGTAGACTTCCTCGGGAAAGTCGGCGTCCTCGGGGATCGGTTCCAAGTGGACGCCACAGCCTCCTTCCCCTCGGTTGCCACCACCGCTGTCACTGCCGCCACTGTCGCTGTCACTGTCTTCACGAAGCCCGCCAGTGCCAGTATTCCCACCACCATGCACGCCCATAAACGACATGCTCGCCATATAGTCGTTTCGCCGCCACGGCTGGTCGTTTTCGGGATGGCTACACTTGTGCACACCCACGAGCAGCGAATAATCCATGATGCCCATGGAATTGAGAAACTCACAGTCGCGTTCCAACTGCTCATAGAGCGCGCTCGCGACGCGGCGTCCAAGCAGCAAAGGCCGTGTCAAATCCAAGTCCTTGAGCACCGTGTCGGGCCGGTGCACGTGGAACGGATACGTTGTCGAGGCATCGCCGCGGCCATAGGCATAGGTCGCATTACATTCCGAGCAGCTCACCAAGTCGCCGTGCTGCGGCAGCCGCGCCTGGCGGTCGACCCACGACCCTTTGACGTCGTACTTTTCCGTAATATTCGGCGTATGGATTGGCGAGTGGAGTACATTCGACATGACGACAAAGTAAAAGTTGCGTCCATAGAGGCGAATGCGGTGGCACCCGAAAAACCGAATGATGCGCGACTGGGGGTGGCTCGTAATGTAGTCGGCGTACAATGGGATCCGTGCGACTAGCGTCCTGCACTCTTTTTCCTTCATCGACTTGACAATGAGGGCATTATCCCCCGAGAAAAACATGAACGCGCCGCTCGAGCCCGCGCTCACGCGTTCCTTGGCCGTGGAGCGAAAGCTCGCGAGGTACGACTCGTCCGAGAGACCAAACGCCGTGCGGATCGCACGGAATTCCGTCGGTGCATAGTCGATAAACATTTTCGGGCGTGGGTTCTCGACCCGTGAACCCGTGCGGTCTCGTGACGTACCACCCGCGTCATCACCTTTCGGGCCGCCGCTGTTGCTGTAGAATGCGTGGGCCGTGCGTCGCAAGTTGGCAAAAATGGGCGACAAACTGAGGGAAGCAGCCTCGGACGACCGGTGGCTTTGCAGTTCAATCTCTTGCTCAAAGAGTTCAAACGGCACGTGCGAGACCGGGTACATGGAAAACCGCTGTGGACGAGTAGTGGCGGCAGCGAGTGAGACCGAGTGCACGCTGGACAAGCTCGGGTTACCGCTGTCCAGCGCGTCGTTTTCGCGGCTCGCTGTCGACCCCGACTGCTCGCGGACTGCGTGGAGACCAGGCGCCATCGAGGACACCATGCTCGTATCGGCATTGGCGGTCGACGTGAGACTGAGGTTCTGCACGCCCGTCAAGCAGTAGGCACGCGGCGATGGGTCCGTCATCATGGTCTCACTTTGGCTGGGCGGCACTTGCAATAACGTCGACTCGCGGTCGGCGCCCACGAGAAGCTGCTGGAAATACACGTCCGTGTCGGCCGCGTACAATTGCGACGACTTGCGGATCGCCTTGGTGATGCCGCACACTGTGTAGTAAATGATCTCGCGCTGGAGCGTCTCATTGTTTTGCGAAATCGCCAGCGAGCCCGACAGTGCTGACGAGGCAGTGGCGTGGGCGTTGGCGACGGTCGCCAACGACAGCGACGTGGGCGTGTACTCGGACGGACGGCTCACGCTCGCAGTCGTCTGCGTGGCCTGCACGGTCAGCTGCGCCTGACGCGACGCCGAGAGGTTCGCGAGACTGAACGGGTCGGGCTCACTGTCGCTCTCACTGTCGTCGTCGCTGCTATTGTAGCCTTCGACGCTCATGGTGCTGCTGGACGAGAACGGGTCCTTGCACAGCATCGGTCGGCCGATCGCACAGCAGTGGCGGTTCACGGCGAGCCAGACCACGCACGTAAAGTATCCTTTCGCGGCGAGAATGAAATGGAAAAAGGCATCCAGCATGTTCATGCCCACGGGTGAATATGTGGTCGCAACGCTGGACGCCTCGTCGGCCGTCGCGACCTGGCTGATCTCGGCGAGATGGTGGAGCGCGCCCGCGTTCGAGCGGTATGTGAAGAACACGACCAGCAATAAGAGCCACGTCGCATTGAGCGTGTGCACGTAGGTCGTCATGCGTTTCATCATGCGGCGTCGCGCCTTGAGTGCAATGACCGTGCCGCTGTTCGAGCGCCACCAGCCGACCGCGAGAATGAGCTGCGCCGCGATCACGAGCAGCACAACCAGTGCAAACAGCGTACCCCAAAACTCCATATTCAACGTCTGCCACTGCGATATGCGCGTGTCGCGGTCGTCGTCACTTGTAAACGCCGGCAACAGCGGGAACGTGAGCCCGACGGCACGGCAAATCTCGACGCCCGTCATATCGAACCGTGTCTGCGATCGCTGGGAGAAGAGCACAAGCGGCACGACCAGTGAGATCAGTAAGGAGCCGCCCCAGACCGTCGCGTGGTACTTTTGCAGTTGGCTCTTATAGTTGGCAAACGGGTTCGAGACCGAGACAAAGAGGTGGAGAATCGCACAGCCAAACCAGCCGACCGACGCCAAAAGCAAAAACAGCTCAAGGCCGGTCGTTATGCTGCAGGCCGTGAAGCCCAAGGCCTTGCAGCTGTAACTCGCATCGGAACAATAGGAAATCACGCGCGTGAGCGCGAGCAGCGCCGAGCCAAACTCACAGATCGCAACGTACACGAGCAGCGCGTTCGGATACCGTCGGTTCTGTGGCTGCAGCAAAAACGACACGAGAATCGTGAGCGCCGAGATAAAGCTGAGAAGTGCACCAATCACGACGGGCGCGAGCCGCTGCAGATCGGTCGGTAACACAAACACGAGGCTAAAGCAAAAGAGCAGCAGCCCCACGGCGCTACACCAAAAGCACACGCGGCGTCGCGTGGATTTCCGTATCCGCGGCCACGCACGCCCGAGCCGTGAGGGGTGGTACCATGGCCGCGGCGGTTCCCACTTGGCCGAGCGCCGAGTCGACGCCGGTGTGCCGCCGACCGAGTACTGGATCGAGCTGCGACGTCGACGGCTGAGGCGGCGTGCCTGTGTCTTGGCGGCGGCGGCGGCCGACGGACTGCTGCTGAACCGGCGACTGTCTTGGGTCGTGTCTGTGTAGTGCTGTCCGCTGGTTTCGTCGACTTCGGGAATGTGGTCGGGCCGGTACGGCGAGTGCGGGAGCGCACGCGACGAGAAGCGCGAGGTGGGGGGCGAGGATAACGGTAAGGAAGTGTCTTGTGCGGGGGGAGAGACGGCAGCGACGTGGAGCCGTGACGGTGTCGAGAGGCGGTGGAACGCGAGCGGACTGTGGGCACTGCTCGCGCCCGTCGAATGGCGTGTCGTACTCGTCGTCGTATGCACGGCCAGCGGCGAGTCGAGGCGAGGTGCCATGCCCGAGGGATTCCGTCGGAAGCGGTGGAGATCCATATAGCGACTTTAATCAACGTAGCATACACGCGTACGACGCAGTGTGGTTCTGATATCCCAATATCCCAATAAGCAAACGAGCGGGACGGCCGGGGCTGATGATGATGATCGCACGGGCGTCGGTGCGAGAGAGAGCGCGAGCACTGACCACTGAGAGTCCAACGGGACCGATCAACACTCAGAGAGAGTTAAGTAGAGAGAGAAGCAACCGCCCGCGTCGAGTCGCTGCGAGACGAACGGAAAACGGCTTGGGAAACTTCGCGGACGCCGACGCGCGATGCGACCACGACGACTTGGCGAATGTGTGTGTGGGGGAGCAGAGGACGACGGATGAATGGATTGATCACTCGCCAAGCAGCAATGTGCGGGACACGAGAAGCGTACCGACACGAGGGAAGGGGAAAATGAAAAAAAAGGTTTTTTTGCTGGCCTCAAATGCCGGGCGGGGCTTGGCAACCGTTGGGAAATCGTACTACAACGGCTCGCGAAAAATCTCGGGCGGCAGTCTCTTGAAAAGACTCTAAAAGAGCATCGACAGGTACCTAGCGGACGATGGGCGATTCACTCGTCTGGTCGAGAGTGGCCTTTCTTGTCCCTCCCCCCCTCCTGCTTTCGTCGAGTCACCCGTGGCATTACGTACCCGCGGATCCCGTCCGCTCTCTATGCTGAGAAACTAACTTGCATCCACTAAGTGGAGGAGGATCGCCACGCTGGATCTCATGGATGCAAGCGCGTCTGGTTTCCTGCGTCCACCAATGGGATCACTGGAGTTTTGCGATTTTTGCGATTTTTTGGTTTTGGTGGCGAGATCTTTTCTTCAAAAATGGCAGGACAGTGGCACGACCCACTCAGTGCAATGGCTCCATCGTCCACAACGGCAACCACAAGCCAGAGCGAAAAAAAGCAGTCTGCCTGAAACAGAGAACAAGAAAGAAAGAGAGCTCTTCATCACGAGAGAGACTGGTGTCCCCATCGCGTCATCTGATCCTTCTTTTCTGTCTTCTTCTTCACAACCAAGAAAGAGTCTCTTCAAAGCGTCACCAGAGAAGACGGTCTCCTTCCTATTAGGAAGGAGACCCTCTTTTCGAGCTCTGCATCTCGAACAAATCCAAGTTTTTCAGAAGAAACGTGCACTGCGGAAATTCGACTTCTCTGTCCTGTATCCTGGAATTCAGGTTGGATAGAGGATGTAATACACGCTGTGACAAAAAACGCTGAATCAAAACGCGAAAAAGATGGAGACTTTCAGCCCAGTGATACGACTTGGGTTTATTCTCTATCCCAGTACAAGTACTCGAGTTGATTTGCTTCATGGGAGGGAGTCCCCAATCTCACGAAACGTGAAAATATACCACAGGAATAAGGCCTTCCTTCGTGATTTGCGTTCCGCTCCCGCGTCGCGCCTCTCAGTAGAGACGGCCGAGTGCTTCGTGCGAGAACAGTCCAGCACTGGTGAGAGCGTGCGAAGCGGCAGTGGCTCGAAAGAGTCAAGAACTTTCCAGCGCGACCCACCCGAAAAAGCGCTGGACCGAGATACAGGCACGTCATAGTTTTGCGAGACCAAGTAGCTCCGAGCCTGTACTGTGCACATGTCCTCAGATGCTGAGATGGATACAAAATCTGATTCTATCTCACTTGGGGAGCTCGCAATGTCTGATTCGGTCCGTGCCACTTCGCATGCAGGACAATGCTCCTGTCAATTGTGAATGAGTCATTCCAAGCATTGCGTAAATCCTTCCTAGATATCTGCGTCTCCAACTTGCGTATGCGAAAATCACTGGAATCCCTCTCCCTCTCTGGACTGGACGGCGCAGATAGAACCAGTCGAGCCTTGGCCAGTTCGCAACCAGCGAACACTGCGACTTTTCGCTCTGTCCGTCACCTATTCGTCCATGCCCACGCTGTTCTCGTGTTCTAGTGCCTGCCCAAAGCGCTCTTCGTAGAACTGCACGAGCTCGGCATCTTCTTCAAAGTCCAGCGGCGGTCTGTACACAGAAACAAAACTGTTTAGTCAGTTCTCCAGTGGTCAGCACCCATGAAACTGGACGTACAAGAAGTTGACAAAGTCCTCTGTCGGTAGAAAGCTTGCCAGCACCTGCTTCCGTGAAACAATCTCGCTGCCGTGCATCGCCATCGCCTTGGTCTTTTCCCTGGCCGAGACGTGCTCGCCGTCTAATTCAACGAGCTGCTGCAGCCGGCGAAGCACGCGCCCACGGTAAATCACGCGCGAGGCCTCGTGGTCCACGAGCGGGCAGCCCGTGAGCACGAGCGACTGGAGAAATGGCAGCGGCAAGAGGTAGTTGACTTGGTTGATCGACTCGAGGTCGTTGTGCGCGACGTTGAGCCTCTGGAGCCGATAGCAGTGCTGTCCATTGCAACAGACAAGTCAGTCTCCATTGTCGGGTTGTTGATACTTTGGACGACGCACCTCCAAGCAGCTGAGACTGTGGAGCTTGTTGTGGGCCACGTCGAGCTCCACGAGTCGCGGCAGCGCGACGACGTCGTCGATGCTCGTGATCTGATTGTGGCTCAGACGTAGCACTTCTAATGCCTCGAGGAACGGCGTCTCGGTGTGCTGGTCCGACCCATCGAGCACGCTTGATGGTACGAGCCCTTTTGCCGTGGTGAGTCGGTTGTGGGAGATATCGAGTACGCGAAGATACCGAAGTGCCGAGACGCCACGGAGATCACGGAGATCATTGTGGGCGAGATAGAGCTCTTGCAGAAACGGATGGCACGCGCCCAGGTCACGCATGCCCGTGATACAGTTGAATGAAACGTCAGCTCGCCGCAAGACCGAGCCAATCCACTCGGCGCCGTCGACCCACGCATTCTCCTCAGAGCATTGTGGTACGTCAAAGTCGAGCGCGTGTGTGAGTTGGTTATGGGACGCGTCCACAGAGAGCAGCAGCTTGAGATCGCTTAGTGGCGCCAGTGAGCGGAGCCGGTTCTTGGAGCAGACCACGTGCTGGAAGCAAAAGACACGCTTTAGAGGAGTGTATGGTACGCGGGAGCAATAGAGAGAGAAGGAATGGAACCTGGAGGTTGGAGAATTCGCTCATGGCGTGGAGATCCGTGAGCTGTAACTCACAGAGCGTCGCGGTCGTGAACACGAACGCGAGCGTGTACGGGTTCTTGCCCAGCACACCGAGGTGCTGCTGCACAGTCTCTACAAACAGTGGCTGCGCCTGCTCTTCATCTTCTTTAGGCGCCTCGGCCGTGAGAGGCCTGGTGGGGTCCTCATCCGTCATACTACGTAGTAGAAACAAGACTGGGAAAGAAAAAAAAAAGAGGAGTCGCGGCGTTTTGAATACTACTGATACAGATTATTCACACTAGACATCACATCGACCGACTGAAGAGTCGTCGTAATCTTCCAAATGGATCCGTCCCGACTCGCGTTGGGGGTCCCAAATTAGAGCTGGCTCACGTCGTTGGGACGGTACGACGCCAGTACGTGGTCGCCGCCCACGGGCGTTTGCATGGGACTCTTTTGTTCGAGCTGCTCGAGCGCACGCTTCTTCTTGCGGACAATGAGAATGACGGCCGCGGCCACCATGGCGACACCGGCGATCACGAGCGCGACCATGATCCCGGCGCTGCCCGACGTATCGCCGGTCGTCTTGGTGTTGGCTTCGACCACCGAACCCAGGTCCGCGGTCGGCGTGCTCACGACTTTGGGGGCCGCCGGGGCAGGCGCCAGGGCAGGCGTGGTCGGCTCGACGCCCATGACGGCGTCTTCATTCTTGGCGGCTGAGAAGACACCGGCCTCTTCGCCATGTGCAGTGCTACTGCGGTTGGTGCTCGCGTTCTCAGTTGTCACCAACACAACAGGAGCAACGACTGGCTTCTCGTCGGTCTGATTTTGCGACGGCGTCGCAGTCGAGGGGGCGGGCGTCTGCGTCTGTGTGGCCGTCGGTGTCGATGTCGATGTGGGCGTTGGCGTCGGCGTTGGCGTCGGTGTTGGCGTCGGGCTCGGGCTCGGCGTCGCGCCGCCCGCCCCACCAGGACAAAACGTGAGTACGAAATTCGTGCCGGCCGGACAGTTGTGGGTCTTGGTGTCGTCCGCTGGGTACTGGTACGCGTCGTCGCAGCCGTCGGCCATGCACGTGAGCGTCTGGCACCGGCCCGTGCCGACATTTGTCGTCGGCGTGATTTGCATCGGCACGTTGTAGCCCGTCTTGCCCGTGGCGGCCTTGCACGCAGCAGCGCTTGCGCATTGGCCCGGCCCAGGCGGGATGATGCTAATGTCGTACCAGGGGCGTCCCGTGCCGGCATCGAGCGAGATCTCACCCACTATTCAAATGAAAAAGAGAAAAATGTCAGCCTCAATAAAGCTAGATAGACTAGACCAAATGAGAGGCACACGTACAGGTCGCTTGGTCTTTCATGCCGTGGCGAAACATGCCGACGTATCCACCACCCAGCGTACGGGACGTGTCTGCTCCCGCCGCGAGCGGCGACACGGCGCGGTTATCAAACAAGTCGATTTGGAACGTGCATCGGTTCTGGATCGTCACGGACGAGGCGTCAGCGCCATGGGCGGCGAGCGCGAGGAGAATTGCGATTGCGAAGGGAGTCATGATGGTGGAAAATAATCGCGCTGGCGGAGGATCGAGGCGATTGAAAAAATGAGCAGAGCATCACGGCGGGGAGGAGGGCCCGACCGGAGGATTCCGCGGTCGACGACACGGGGGCTCCGTCCAACGATGAATCCAGTGGCTTTGGCGGAAGCGTCGCAGTCGTTCAACGGCGCTGGCGTCACTCACTGACCAGACCAGGCGAAACCAGGGTCCAGCCGTGCAAGACGCATATTACAACGCTGACTGTCTCTCCATAATCCACTATTCTCCAGCGTAGCATCGAGCCATCTGCCTTGACGCACTTGGGGTCGCACGGCTGAAGGTCTCATGACGTCCACACACGCACACCGGTGAGTATCCAGATGGGGCACCGCGCCAGCAGGTCCGGGGTCTGTTTTTCAATCCGAACATACAACACATGTCACAAACGAGCCAGCGTGATTCACAGCTTGGCTCGTCCAAAGATTCCATCGTTTTAGTGACATGGCTACATGTTTGTGGGAGTGATGGTCATTTTCCAAAACAAGGTGAGACGGTCAGCGCGCAGTCAAGATCTGAGATCTCTTGTCAGTAAGGAGTTCACTAACACTAACACATGTTAGTACTAACGCCTGTTAGCTACGTTTGTGAGTGTGTAGTGGGATTCGCTAACTGTAAGCTGTATCTCACTTTACATACTGTTTCCGCCGTAATTTTTGCGTCCTCGACGATACTGTTCACTTTCCCTGCTTTCGAACACTTGTAGCGCGTGCAAGGATACCGCGATATGAAAGACGGATGAAAATGAACTCGGACGAAGGTAAACATCTTCAATCAGATGCCGATGTCAAAGTCAGTACATCTGACGCGTGTGTCGTCGCTACTTGCCATGACTCGTCCAGCTTGACAACGGCGGCACCAGAAGTACAGCGATGACTAACTTGACCCCTAGGACGACGGCGATGATGATGAACACAGTGGAGTGAGACAAAATGTGTTTAGGAGACCGATGTTGGGTCATCTAACTGCATATCTACTCACATGCTAGATAAAACAGAGATTGTATCACTAACAGTGTGTAGTGACGTTTGTGTAGTGTGTAGTGAGGACAACTAACGCCAAATTTGCACTCTCTACTTGTCAGTGATCAACGCGCTGGTGCTAAATTAGCATTGCGGCCCTTTAGTAGGCTCTGTCGGCGTGGTCGGATCCGTGGGGTTGGTTGGCTCCACTGACTTGAGATGGGAGAGCAGCGGGTAGATGTACTTTTCAAACACGGGCTGGAACTTGCACGAACCGAAGCGCCCACCGTCAATATCCTTGACCCAGCACGAGTGCGCGACTTGCTCGGTCGTGTGGAGAAAGAGCCCCCCGCGCTTGTAGAGCGTCTGGAGCCCGTACGTGTCCTCGAGGTGCTCTTGGGTCCCAGTCATGGGGATGACCTTGAGTTCGCTGTAGTTCTCAAGGAGCTCGGCAAAGCTCGCAACGTCATTGTACTGGCCCAGCGGAGAGCCAAAGAAGTGGGCGCCCTGGAGCTTAAGACAGTTGCTCCTTCGACCTTGCTGCGCCTACGAGGCTGGCCGTGTGGTCGCGTGGATCAAATTGTTCACGTCTGGGAAGAACGGGTTGTACACAGGGCTGCTGAAATTATAATGTCAGATTAATCTGCTCGCTGAAAACCACGCAATTAATAATTGGATTATTTTTAATGATTGCCACCAATGTTTACGCTGCGTCTGTGAGTAGACTGACTGCTGCTGCGATATGTGCACTGCCGCCTGCATGCTGCACTATCATGTGTGGCCGCAAAGCCTACTCATACATCAACTTTTAACGTAGCTTGCCGACGTTTACCTCAAGAACGCGGCCGACACGCCGACGC
>JAADVC010000300.1:0-25069 GCA_023334575.1 Pythium volutum
CAGTTACTGGAAACGCATCTTGAAGTCAGCGACAACGCTCCACGCAAGCGTCGAGGCGTTCGAGTGCGTACGGGTCATCCGCTACGGTTACCCGTGTCCGAGTTGCTTGATGCTTTGCAGCAGGAAGCAATCGCCATCTCTTCTGCCGAGTCATGGTCGCCTTGTGGGAATGAGGGGCCAGAACGCCATCGCTTGTGCTTGGACCAAGCGGTCGAGAGGCTGCAAGCCGCCAAGTCTGCCATTGTGTCGCATGCCGACAATCCAGTCCGCGCGAGTGACCCATTTGTCATGGCGTTTCTCGCTGGCGTGATCCCCATCTACGTTGGCGACTCCTCGACAACACATCCCAACTGTTTAACCTTCACGCCTTCATACAATGTGGATCCTTTAAAAGGATCCGCGAGTGTGCCGCGCGCGTCGCAGAGATCGACGCCTCGTCACTGCGGTACAGCCAAATGCGTCGAGAGCCACCCATCACGGACCGAAGGATCTTTGAAGACGTGTTCTCGTGGCATCCCGAGGTCTCCCGTCCGATAGAGACACGAAAGGACGCGACGGGTGCAACGAAAATGACTGAGAGACTGCGAGGGCTGCTCCAAGGGCCAGTGGCGGACACGATATAATGATACAAGAGCGTGGAACCAAGCCCATTTAGACTCGGCTGAATGCCTTCATTATCAGTTACCATGCAGAGCCTTCTTGTTCCTCACTCCTTAATAAGGAGTCCTCAGGCCAGGAACATGTCTGCCAACCGCGTGCTCATTGGCACGACTGGACTGGCCTCGGCCTCCAGCATCTCGGCGACCATCGGATGCCACGAGAAAAACTCAAACAACGCCGTGCGATTCGAAATCGGCGGCTCCTGACGCATGGCTTCATACTCGGATGGCGTGTTGTGCACGCGCACCACGCGACCCACGCACGCCTCAAGCGACGGGAACGAACCGCAGTCGATGAACGCTTTGGGGTTGAAGACCCTCGTAACCGTTGCCGAGTCACCATAGTAGATAGGCACGGCGCCCGCGAGAAACGCTGTCACGATCTTCTCGGTCAGATAGCCTGGCGTGTTAACAGTGTTTTCAAACGCGATCACAAACTTGAATCCGCGATAGAAATCGACCGCGCGATCGCTGTAAAAGTCGGCGTACCGGTTCTTCAAGTGGACATCGTCTGGTTGGCGCTGTGCTCCCTTGCATCGTCCTAACGCGTCGGCCGAGGCAATCGCGTTGACCAGATCAAACATGCGCTCGCGCAGGGGGACGCCGCAGTTGGCGTACATGTAGGCACAGAAGCGAGTCGGACGCTGGTCTGATCGTGGAAAAAGCAGTTCGGTCGGGTCGTGGCGGATCATTTCGCCAAATGTGCCGGATGCGTACGGCAGATAGAGGTGCTTGGCATGGCGTGGTGTCTCGACCGTTGAGAGTAGCGTCACCTGCGGATGAAGCTTGAACGTCGGCCATGCCTCGCCGGAGACCATGAGCAGCCGACTCGTGGGCCCATACTTGTACACGAAGGCCGCCCCCGAGCCCAGCACGTTCGCATTCAAAGCCTCGTCGTCCTCCTTGTCCAGTCGCCTCTCTTCGTCCAAAATGGAAAACACAAAAATGTCGGGTGCTGGTGCGTCCCGTGGCACGCCAGCTTCGCTGAGCACGACAACAGCGCGGTCTCTGTAGATTTGGATCAAGAGGCACTCGAGCACGACGCGCGCGTACGCGGCCATGGGCGAGAGCACGACTGTAATAGGCGGAGAAAGGGGACTATTGGATGCCTCGTCGGCCGCTGTACGTGCTAAATTGTGGCGAGCGATCGCGAATTTCGCATAGAGCGACGGCTTTCGATCGTCGTCGAGAAACTTTTGCAGCGAGCGCCGGTGGTGAGAGCAGAACGACGAGTCGACCGGTCGCGCAAACGCGGTGCGCACCAGGTCGAGTAGCTGGGGGCAAAAGACGACGTCGTACGGACCGGCAGAGGGCACGTACAGCAGTCCGGCGCGTTTATCACCGACGACAATGTCCACTTGAATGTGGAGCGACATGGAGTCTGGATCGTGCTGAATGTCCCACTGGAATTTCAGACTCTCATTTGGCTGCCACACCTCGTACGAGTAGTTGTGACAGAACGAGTGTCCATCCACGAGATTGGACTGAATTTGGTGCATCGCCGCTGGCGACAGGCGAGCGTACGACACGATATCTTCACGGCACGGCGCGTGACTCCCCAGCACGTGGAAGCTGTCGAGAAAGACGGGGTGCACCTGCAGGCACAGCATCCACAGTGCCATCGTCACGTCGTCGAGTCCTCCGAATCCCTGCAGGTCGTCACGGTTGCGGGCCACGAACTGCACCATGTCGCGGGAAAGGAGATAGTGCGCGCCAGCGACAAACGGCGGCAGTTCCGACATGGGGTACATGTCAACAGGTAGGTACAAACGGCTCTGCGGATCCCGTACTGGAGGACTCGTGCCTCTCTGGTGCTCTGAGGCCGCATTACCAGCGTACAGTCGCTCACGCGGGAAAGTTGTCGACTGTAATAGGTCAATGAGCTTGTCGAGTCGGACGTAGACGTCGTCGTCGGCCATCATCACGAATGCCAGCGTCGTGGGCGAAGACGCGAACGAAGACTCGACAAAGTGCATAAACTCGATGGTTTTGCCCACGCGGCCAGCGAACGAGTCTTCACACCGCAGCTCATGGGTCAGCAAATCTTGATACGTCGCCTTCTCCAGATTAATAGTGTCGATGGCGCCGGCGCGGTCGGCTTCGGGCAGCATATACAGATCGGGCGGGCAGCCAATGAACCAGACCCGCACGCCCAGTGTGTGGGTCCGGTCTGCATGGCCCCACGTCGCTCGGATCGCTTGTCGTGCCGCAGCGCCTTCCAGTACGGAGGTTTTCACGCCGATGGCGAGGAAGAGTTCGTGTTCGTGGTAGCCACTGGGAGCAGAGTGATTGCCTTGGCCTTGGGCGCGCGCAGAGGCGTCCCATTTGACCTGGTGCGTAGATGCGTCCGCGTCTACAGCGACCGTGAAGCGCGCGTCATTGACGGTCGCCCTTGCGTACGACGCAGTGAGCAGCGCGACGGCGGCGACCACCACGCGCATGAGGCTTTTGCTGCTGAACGCAGCTCTAGATCAAAGGCTGCGAGAAATGTGGAAAGATCGCGGAGAGTTCCGATGTGTGATTGGCTCAAATATTGCTTTGGCGATCCTGATTGGCTAATGGATTGATGAGCTCCTCACAAGTCGCAGATATCCTCCGTGGCAATCCCATCTTCCGAAACAAAACGCCGTGATGGTAGGCGCCTTCCGGGCACTGGTCGGCACTGCGCTCGCATACGCGTCCGCCACATGTGCATCCTCTGACACGACGCATCTACAAAGTCGCGGCGCCACACTGCCGCCAGTCGTACCAGCTCTTGACAGCGACGCCTTCGATGTGGACCTGCTCGCGTGGGCCAGCGCCTCTCCATCGACCGCCAAGCCTATGGGACCGCCACCACGAGCGCCACAGCTTTTGAACGCCACGCGCCTGCTCATCGGCGTCAAGTCGGCTTCTCTCGACGGCTTCCAGAACCGCCAAACGATCCGCCAAACGTGGGCAAACGCGGCGGTGCGACCGCACGGAGTCATGGTTGTGTTTCTCGGATGTGAACCCGAGTGGACGACGCGGACAAATGCCACTGAATGGCGACGCGCGCTTGAGCGAGAGAAGACTCGGTACGGCGACTTGCTCACCGACGAACTGGCGTGCCAAGATTCCTACTGGACGCTCGTGGAGAAAGTCCAAGGTTTTCTTCAGTGGACGACCGACGCAGCGCGTCGTGGCTCGTCCCTCGCGTACGTCATGCTCGCAGACGACGACGTCTACGTCGATCTCCAGCGGCTCACAGTGCTTCTGTTTCAGTCGGGCCCGCCCGTCGTCCCACGCCGCCGCGTCTACGGAGGCCAAGTCCTTCAGACCCAATTCGGCACGGTCATTAGGCCATTACGTGACCCGATCGAACGAAACTTTCTCTCGGTCGAGACGTACCCCATGCACGTAAAGCCGCATTTTGCAACGGGCGCGCACTATCTGCTGTCGATCGATTTGGTACGGATTCTCGCGCGGAATCGTGATGCGCTCCGTGGCGTCGGCACGCTCGAGGACGTGAGCGTCGCATTCTGGTTGCGAGCACTTCTAGGCGTGCGTCCCGTCCACATGTGGCAGTTTGACAACGTGCGCTACAAGCTGTGCCACAACGGTCTCATCGCGTACGCCGATCTCTCGCCAGTTGCGATGCGCCGCATCCACCAGAATCTGAGAGAGAATCGCCGCTTTTGCGACGGCTTCTCGGCGCCGTCGTGGGACAAACGCGGGTCGGCACGCGACCGCTTGGCTCACTTGCCCCAGTCCAACCTCCTGACAAAAGGAGACCGACGATTGCGGCCCTTGCAGTACCACTGGGATGTACAAGTCGACGTGAGGACACGTGTTTTCAATCTCGTGACGACCCTGTCGACCAAAGACGATGGCACAAGCGAGACGGCAATGGCCGTGTACGCGCCCGCGAAGGACTCGCTCGTCGTGTTCTGTCACGCGCTGCTCGTGGAGGCGCAGATCTACATGACGACCACGGCGATCCCTCTCGACTTTTGCCTGGAGTACCGCGAGTTGCTCTCGAGATTCCTCACGTCCGTTGCGTCTGCAGCGCCAGCGACTAGTCCCATGTACGCACTGGCACACAAGAACCTACTCGAAGACTCGCTGAGTAGCGCCGTGTTTGTGGAGCTCACTTCCTTCACATTCTCTTCCCGAACGCTCATCGAATGCCTCGTGGCGGCGGCGCTCACTGGCGTCCACGTCTCCGTGCTCGAGACGGTCGACTATGCGGCGCGATTCAGTCCGATCACTCCTGATATCGTCTTTACTACGACCGCAGACTCTCTGGACAAACGTGCAGCCAGAGTGGTTGCCTTTCGAGACCTTGACGATCGATTCCCGAGTGCTACTAGCTCCTTCTGTGGATTCGCAATCGAGATTTCGTCCATCCAAATGGCTCCACACTGTCGACACGCGCACCATATCTACATTCCCATGGCGTCTCAATCGTTTGCTCACCGGCAAGCCCACTCGCCCGTCGCTTTGCTGGAAGCAAGTAGCCGTACTGAGACGGAGCACCATGGGATCGTGCTGTTGAGCTGCCGTACACGCTACGCTGTCGCGTCCGCCGCCGCCGACGTGATCAGTCGCCATCTCCACGACGAAGGCCTCGTGGCCGACACGGAATCCTGTGAAAAGAAAAAGGGAGGAGCGACACTGGACGATGACGTCGCCCGCTTCTCCAAGTACACGTTCATTGTGGTTGTCGAAGACCGCGTCGACGTGGCCGGCCACGTGACGGACCACATCGTCTCGGCGTTTCTCGCGGGGGCCATCCCTGTGTACTACGGCCACGCGGCCACCGTGGCATGGCTGTTTAACCCTCGCGCATTCATTGACTGCGGCGCGTTTGCTTCATTGAGGGAGTGTACGCGTTACGTCTCTCATGTGGCCGAGACTCCAACGGCGTACGCTGCGATGAAGAAGGCGCCGCCCATGGTGAACAAAGCGGCTTTTGTGGAGATCTTTTCGTGGCATCCCCACGTGATCGAAATGGCCGAACAGGACGGTTTGGAGCCATATCTCATCGGCCATCGCCTCAATACCCTCATCAATAACAGCTAACATTCATGAAGTTGTCGATCACGAGGATGAGAATTGGGGTGTGCTGCCACAAGTCACAGATCTATTGTCCATCGTTTTGATTGGCTACAAAAAAGCTTCGATATTTTGACGGTCTCACCTCACGAGCTTCTGCGATATCTCCACTTCACCCCAAGCATGCATCGCCGGCAACGATCGCTGGCGCACAAGTGGGCGTGGATATGCTGGATAGCCGCCGCCACCTTCCTCTCGTTTTTCTATGGTACCTTTAGCGCGTCCGACGCATCTTATGTAGCCCAGGTTTCCACCATTGAGCCAGAAGCGCCGAGCATGCCGACCAAGTCGGAGGCGCGCATTGACGAAACCATTGCGGCGAACATAAGCGTGTTTCCTGGGGAAGCCAATGACGATATTGAAGAGTACGACGACGATCTGCTTACGTGGGCCGCCAAGCAGCGTGCTGGTTCCCATCCGTCTCCACCACCACCGCCACGCACGTGTATCGACTGCTTTCTCGTCGTCAGCGTCAAGACCCGCGCCGTGCGTGGCTTCCAGACACGCCAGCTCATCCGCTCGGCGTGGGCCCATGCTGCAATCACATCCGGCCTGCGCACACGCGTCGTGTTTCTCGGGTGCGCGCCCGAGCTATCTCCCAACGACGACCGCGATGCAATCCACGACGCGCTCGCGCTCGAGAAGCAAACGTTCGGCGACCTGCTCACGCACGAGCTCGGCGCGTGTGTCGACTCGTACTTTCGTCTCGTGGACAAAGTGGTCGGCTTTTTTGACTGGGTGACGCGTCATCATGCGTCGGCTCCATACGTCATGATGGCCGATGACGACGTCTACGTACGGCTCGATCGCGTTGTGGCCTTGCTCCAAAAGGACACGACGCCACGGACGCGCTATTACGCCGGCCAAGTGCCTTTCATTCAGTCGGGGCGGTTAGCCGTATCGATTCGTCATGCGTGGTCAAAGAACCGCCTCTCGTTCGACGAGTATCCGTTACCAGAGCACGCACCCCGTGCCCTTGGCGCCCACTATCTGCTGTCGTTCGATCTCGTGCGATTCCTTTCCCGGAATCGCGACGCGCTTCGTGGCATGGGCGCGATTGAGGATCTGACCATCGGCTTCTGGCTTCGCGTTCTTCTGGGCGTCTATCCCGTCCACCTGCGCGTCTTCGACTTGACGCTGTGCTCCATTTGCCACAACACATTGGTCTCGTACGGCGAACTCTCGCACACGGCGATGCGTCGCATCCACAGGAACCTTGCGCGCGGCGACGCCACTTGCCGGGGCTTTACCTGGTCGTCCTGGGTCGCGCCGCACGCAGGCGCCATTCATTCGTACGCCAACAAGTTACGGCCTCGTACTGACGTGGCGTATGCATGGGATTTTCATCTCGCTTCGTCTACGCGCACCATGCGAATCGACTTTACCATTGCGTTCACTGATGGGCCCCTCGCGCCACTCGCGCTGCCCACGCTTTCGTTTACACCATCATTGGAGAGAGGTGTGCGGTTTTGCACAAAGCTCCGCGAAGCCGGCGCGCGACTGAACCGCCGCCTGCCGCTCCTGCTGTGCGACGACCTCTTTGACCGACTCGACGACTTCCTCCGCGACGGACGATCAACCACGAGCACTGCGCTGCTGGCGCTGGCGCGGTCGAACCGACCGCCGTTGGTAGACGTGGGCGTGACCGTCAAGGTGTGGCTATCGCAACGTGTGCTTCGCTGGCGAGCGTTTGTCGAGTGCCTCGTGGCCGAAATGTACGAGCACATCCACGTCTACGTATTCGATGAAGCGATGGTGCCCGATCCGACGCCACCGGTTGTGGCCGACGTTGTGGTCATCAGCTCGGACGACCTCGCAGACATACCTCCAGTCCCACCACACGGCCGTCTTCTCGTCTTGGCCGCTGGGCCAACGTCGCTCGTGCTCGATGACCTTCGCCGATTACCCCACGGTGACAACGGACCCATTCTTCTCATGCAAGATCGAGTATCGGCAGCCGCCGCGACGCCACACCAAATGTACATTCCTCTAGCGTCCCTCGTGTTCGGCGACACCCTCACGCTCAGTCCACTCGCACTGCTGCAAGCCAGTGGACAGCAACACCCAACACGCTCGTCGTCAGTCGAGACGTTTGCCGTGCTGCACTGCAACCCGCGATCGACTGCGTTGCTCGCACAGCTCGACGCTGCGAATTGCTCAAGTGAGACACATCCGATTGTGAATGCTCTTGGCGATGGCACGTCGTCGCCCGAGACCATATTCGCGTTGGACGCTGTGGTCACACACTACGCCCACGCCAAGTTTGTACTGGCTTTCGAGTCCGATCAGACCCATTCGGACTCTGCCGCTGGATCGATAATTGCCGCTTTCCTGGCAGGCAGCGTGCCGATCTACGACGGCGATGGGGAGACCGTGACGAGTCTCTTCAACCCCAAGGCGTTCGTCAGCTGCGCCCGCTTCGCATCACTCCAAGACTGTGGAGCGTTTGTGGCACAAGTGCACGGCTCACCTTCGCTCTATGAACGCATGAGGCGTGAACCACCCATCGTGAACGAGACGGCGTTCTATGAAGTCTTCTCGTGGCATCCAGACGTGCTACGGCGACTAAAAGCCAGGGAAGAGGAAGAGACCGTCGCGCGTCTCAGTGTGGTCGCGCGGATACAAGACCTCATCAACAGTAGTTAAGAGGCAATACAATACTAAAAGGATCCGGCGCCACGCAGAAGCTGCCTGAGACGGTGGCCGACCACCAACGCCTGGTCATTTTCTGTGGCCAACGCTGCGACCTGTGGGTGCCACGAAAACGTCTCTACAAAAGCAGTGGTGTTTACAACGGGCGGCTCGCTTTGCATGCGTTCGTACAGTGAGGGCGAACGCTGGATCTCTGTCACAAAGTCTCCGCAGTCGTGGAGAGACGCAAAGCGACGGCAGTGGATAAACGCCTTTGGGTTGAAGAGCCGAGTCACCATCTCGGAATGGCCATAGTACACCGGGATGCTCCCCGCCAGGAATGCCATTGCGATTGCCGCACTGATAGACTCGGGCATCCCAGCCATGTCGGCGTCGTCGTCAAACGCGACGATAAACTTGTAGCCTCGATAGAGATCGATCGTATCGTCCACGAGTGTTGGAGATGTTGAGTCTATCGACGGAGTGTTTATGCACTCGTCAATGGTATCTACTTGACCATTGGCGGCGGTTCTCAGCTGATTCAGCATCCCATTCTTATAGATGGTACCACAACGCTGAAGTAAGACGGCGCAGAACGACTGCGGTTGCGTACTTGATACCTCAGCCACGACTGGACGAAGCAGCGCCATGAGGCTGTAGCGAATGGAGCCAGCGAGCGCCATGGAGACTGGCGGTACGTAGAAATGACGAGCGTGTGAGGTCGAGTGGTCCGAAGCGTCCACAGTCCCAATACGTGGATCGCCCTCCGGAACCGCGATGCGACGGCCATCGGTCGACAGCACGAGCAGCGTTGAGTTGGGGTCTTTGAATCGACGAGAGAATTGGTTGACGTCCACAGTGTCGGCGGAACTGACCACGACCACAATGTCTGGCCTTTGGTTTTGGTGGAGAGCGTGTTGGTCGCGGTCGCGCACGACGACAATGTGCTTGTCTGGAAACGCGGCGACCAGCAGACACTCGGCAAGCACGTATACGGAGACGCTCTCGGTCGAAGTCACGACTCGAACCAGTAGAATGCTCTCGGTGCTGTTGTTCTCGTCGTCGATGGCGTCGCGTTCGAGATTGTGTCGTGTTAGTGTGAGCAGCGGCCGTACGGACGGCATGTTCGCGTCGTGGGTTTTTAGAAAGCGCAGCAGAAACTTGCGGTGGAAGCGACAAAAGTTGGTGCCCACGAGAATCGACAGCTTGGCCTCGAGCAGCGGCAGTATGTGGTTGCAGAACGCACTCGCGTAGGTCGCCGAGGCCGGCGTGTACAGCAGCGCAACGCTTTGGTTGGCGACCGTGATGGTCGTGAGAATACGCAGTCGCGACGACGCAGGCTCAATCTCAATGTCCCAATTAAACTGAACGTCGCCGTCGCGCTTGCCTTGCGTGCCGTCGTCGTCGTCGCCAAAGTCGATCGTGTCGTACTGTTTGAACCACTGTGTGTAATTGAACCCGGCGCAAAAGCCCCGGTGGGCGACGAGGTTTGCGTGCGCCGTGCGGATCGCATGCGGGCCCAAGTCGGCGTACGACACGAGTGCTTCTGTGCAATTATACGAGCGCACGATCTGGAATTCCAGCAGAAATACGGGGCGAATCTGCAGCGCGAGCATCCACAGCGCGATCGTGGCATCGTCGAGGCCTTTGAGACCGCGAAGGTCGCGTCGATTGCGGGCGATAAACCTAACAATGTCTCGTGAGAGCACAAAGTGGGCGCCAGCAAAAAACGGAGGCAGGTCAGCGATCGGGTACATGTCGAAGGGCAGATAGTAGCGGCTCTCGGGGTTTCGGATGGGCTGCGTGGGCTGGAGCTGCTTCTTCTCGGCCACGTTCCCACCGTAGAACCGCTCAGTCGGGATCCGATCAGAGCGAAGAAGCGTGACGAGACGATCCATTCGCACATAGACGTCGTCATCGACGACCATCGCGTACGCCAACGTTGGGAATTGGGTCTGTGCCACGTCAAAGAACGCGACGATCTTGTCCACGAGCGTGAAAAACGAGTCTTGGCACAGCAGTTCGTGGGTCCAGAAATCGTGGTGCGCTGCCTTTTCGGCCGCGATGGCTTGCTGTGCTGAGGTCTTGTCGACGTCCTGGAGCATTGAAAGGTCGGGCTCGCAGCCGAGAAACACGACGCGCACGCCGAGCGCCGCAGTGGACGCTGGCGCCGCCCACGTCTCACGGATCGCGCGCCGCGCTTCGAGGCCGCGCAGCACTCGCGTCTTGACGCCAATGACCAAAAACACATCGGGTAGCGGCGGCGGTTGAGTCTCCTTCGTGAGACTTGCTGGTACTGGCAATGATAGAGTCTCACTTGGGGGTGTGGTTTGCATCTGGACGCTGGACAGACTGATAAGCGGAGCGATGGGGACAGCGAGAGGTACCGCGACTGGTGGCAGCAGATTCAGCGCGTAGGACGTCGCATGGACCTCCGACGCGGACCGCGCTCGCACAACGGCGTGGGTCCATTGTGCCGTCACTACTATCAGCAATAGAAGCAGCGCTGCCGCCCAGTCGCGGGTCCAGCGGCGTCGAGCTGCCATCATGCGAAAATGCCCACGAAGTCACGCACATCATTCCAGAAAAAAATCGAAAGATCAGTGGATTTCTGCACTTCTGATTGGATGAAATATTCACAGGACCGTGTCGTGTTAGCCTCCTAGGCTAATTAGCCTAATATTCAATTTGCATAACCCATTTATGAAATTTAGGAATTGAGAGCTATTATGATTGGCTATTATTGATGTGGGTAGGGTTCTATGATGCACGACGCTCCACCCAACAATCATGGCTGTGATTCAGGGAGACAATTCCGCTCGTCACCGTTTTATTAGATGGGACCGGAAAACCGATATTTCAGCTTCTGCTCCGTGTCAGAACAATCCCCAAGCACCAAGACGTTGGACGTTGGCGGATCTGCCCAACAATGCCAACGTTGGCGCTGCGGTCGCCCACAGTGACTCTGCTGTTGGTGTTTTTGCTCTGCGGTGTCGTCGCACTCGACGATGCGGAGCATAACGACATCTTTCCCTCCAATACAGTTCAGTTGACAACCAATACGCCAACAACTTCTATTGGCGAGTCGTCGTTGGAACCAACAGATTCCGACATGCCATTGCTCGAGAACGGCATCCCGCAAAGTCCGTTCCACGCAGCCACCACCACGCCAACACATCCAACAATTCCAATAAATCCAACAAATCGAACAACGCCATGGTCTCTTTCGCCAGTCGGAGATCCCCTCGCCATGAGTCTCGCGTCCCACCGCCAAGAGCACGCGCGGCTTCAAGCCCACGAGGCCGCACTCACAACGCAGCTCCGCGAAGCGCGCGTCGAACTGGAGCTGCTCGAGATCCGCATCGTCAATGAAAAGCGGTTTTACGAGGAAACGCACGCGTCCGCCGTCGTGCAGCACGCGCTGCCGTCCCCGAGAGGCGCTGTGCGCCGGCAGCTCGAGTGCCAGGGCTGGAAAAAGACGGGCCGCTGCAGCCCAACTGGACAGCGACGTCCGCTGCAGGACCGGTCGTGTCTCGACGAGATCCACGGCGGCGCCGCCGGCTACTGCGAAGTGCGCGACGCGGCGACGGGCGAGTTCTTCAAGGTCGTGCGCGTCGGCTGCGCGACGCTGCGCACGCGCGTGAGCTTTTGGTGCGAGCTCGCGCCGCAGTTTGCCAATGTGCCGGCCGACATTGAGCGCACCGTGGTCGCGCAGGCACGCGCCGACGCGGCCATCGAGCTGACCAAGAGCGTTGTCTCTGTGACGCGCGGGATGGTCATGGCCGTGCGGTCGTCGCAGATTGCGCAGGTCGAGCGCACGATCCGCGTGCTGCGCGCGCTGGGCTGCCAACTGCCCATTGAGCTTTGGTACTTTGAGGTCGACATGGCCACCTACGCGGCCGCTGTTGGTTCGCGTTGGAAACCAACAGATCCGCACACGGAGATGCGGCCGCTCACGACGCTGCCCTTTACGTTCACGACGACCAAGTACGCCAGCATCCACGCGGTCGCGCACAGCACGTTCGCGCAGCTGCTCTATCTGGACAGCGCCACGGTCCCGCTACGCGATCCGACCTACCTCTTCTCGCTGCCGGCGTTCCAATCCACGGGGGCCGTCTTCTGGCCCGACGTCGTGCACCCACAGTCGCCCACCGCCCATATCGTGGCCGGGTCATTACTGTGGGAGCTGCTCGACATGCCCTTTGTCAGTATGTTTGAGCAAGACGACCGCCAGCTTTTGATCAACCGTGACGCGCCGCGGGTCCGCACGGCGCTGCGCGTGCTCGAGCTGTTCAGTGCGCAACGCCCCAGTCTCTTTTACAAGCTCGAGCTCGTGGACCGCACCAAGGACTTTGCGCGGCTCGCGTGGCTCAAGACGCGCACACCGTTCCACATGGTCGCAGTGCCGCCGACGCTCGGGGGGTTATTGGACACCAATGGGCAGTTCTGTGGTACGCATGTCGTGCAGCACGACCCGAATGGCGAAGAGCTCTTTGTGCATCGCCACCAACTGCCAAATGTGGATGGTGATGAGGAGAAGGAGAAAAGGGAGGCGGTGGCGGTGGCGTTCACGCACGCGCAGATTTTTGACTGGCGGCAGCAGCCAGCGGGTACGACGCGACTGAGTGATGCCGACATGATGCTCTATTACAATGTGCGGACGTTTGAAACCAACGTTAGCGGCCGCCAGGTCCAGTGCGTTGCCCACGACTCGAAGAATGAAAAGGTCACGACGACCGCATGGAGCAAGCCAATCAGTGAGAAGGGTGAGTCTAACTAAATTATACTACGTAGTACTTTGTACTCTCTTGCCACTCTATTCCTCAGCCGACATCGGACGGTCCGCCTGCCCAACGCAACGGGTACGCGAGAGCGTGAGGTAGTGCAGGTTTTGCAGTACTGCGGACGGCAGCACGATGAGCCAAAAGCCTTGGGGGTAAACAGCCAGTCTCCTGGCCATCTTCATGGTGGAAAACGGCATGTGATAGATAGAGGAGCTCAAGTCTTCCTCAGGACAGTGCGTCCAGCAGCGCCCCAAAGCCCGTCTCGGACGGCGACCGCTTGGACATCCACCCACCGACACCTCCTCCTCCACTACCGCCTCCACCAATGGTAGTGCTACTGCCTAGCCGTCCACCGGACCCACTGCCGCCCATAATGTCATAGTCGTCTTTCATGCCGTCCGTGCGTATCCGCAGCCACCGCGTCGACTTGCCGTTCGCAAAGTCAAACTCTTGCACGTGGAACGTCTGCACGCGCAGCAGCGGCTCGGGCATGGCGCCGCCGTCGCCGTGGTCGCCAAAGTTCTCAACGTCTTCAATGTGGTGGAACGAAAACGCACTAAACACTGTGATGCAAAACTGGCTTGGATGCGCGACCGAGACGTCAATCTCGATCGGGTGGCCGCGGGCCTCGGCCGGACGGATGATCATGCAGGGATTGCCCAGCAGCGAGTGCACGACAAAGTACGAGTCGCCGCCGCTGATCGTGCGTGCACACGCCTGGAGCAGCGCGCTCACGGCACGGACGCGCTCGTGCTGCGCGGCGCCGGCAAACTTTTTCACGAGCGCGTCGAGCACTTCGAAAATGTGTTCCAGTCCATTGTTCTCGTCGCCGCCGCCGTACAAGACATTGTTGATGAGAAAGAGCTCGGGCAAAATGTCGCGCAGCGTCTGCTCGATCGTGATGGGCCGTGGGCGCGGCAAAAAGATCTGGCGGAACGTCGCCGTGTACTTGGAGAGAATCGAGAGGTAGTCGGACCGCGTGCGCGCGAGCGACGCCTTTTTGCGGATCTTTTGCTGGTCGTGCGGGTGGATCTCCCACAGCAGCGGGTCCGTGTCCTCGAGGTACTTGACGCTGCCGTAGTGGTGGTACGACGCGCTGTCAATGGTCGTGGGCGACGCAGAGACGGATGTCGCCGAGCCCGTCGTGGACGTGCGTGTGGCATCGTCCTCGGCCGACGAAGCCGACGATGACGCCGACCGTAACCGGAAGAACGGCGTCTTCTTCTTGCGCGAGGGCGACGACGTCGACGTCGTGGACGACGACGATTGCGGGACCGAGCTAGTGGATCCCGACGCCGACGAGTTGGTGCTGAGGTGGCAGTAAAAGGACGCGCGGTTGATGGCCGTGACCCACGCGGCAATGGCGTCCTCCGAGTCGTGGACGACCCGTAATACACAGGATTTTCGCCTGAATAGGAGTAATCGATAAGTGAGACCAAACAAACGAGCAGAGACCAACAAGAGACCACGTCGTACGGATGCACTTGGCTGGTCATGCGACTGGAAAACTTGATCATCTGCAGGTTTTGCGCGCCGCTGGACGCGCAAATCGTAAACGTCATGCTCTGGTCTCCTTTGCCCCGGAGCACGTGCGCGTGGTCGAGCACGATCGCGCCGCGCGGAATGCCTTCGCTTTCGGTCGCAAAGTAAAATAAGCGGTTCCCCTTGAGCTCAAAGTACCGCGGCTGCCACGCGTTGAGACCGTTCTTCTTCTTGAGCCAACCCGTCTTGTCGGGCGGCACGCGGTGCAACGGGTCGTCGTCGCGACCGCAGCCATTGTGGAGCTGCAGCGGATCACTCCCGCCTCCTACTCCTCCTCCTCCTCCTCCACCACCACAATTGCTGAGACTGAGACCGTAGTGTAGATCGCCGCCACTGCCGCTGCCGATGCCAGCACCCGAGAGCGACTGGAGCGATGTGAACGACAGCATGGACAGCGACAGCGGCAGCGCCGACAGCGTATCGCCGTCCTCTTGGGTCGTATGGTACGACCGCGACGACGCCTGGTCTTCGTCGTCAGCGTGGTGGTGGTCCGGGTGGTCTTCCTCTGCTAATACAGTACTTACCGAACTATCGCAGGCGATGGCGCGTCGGTCCACCTCTGGGTTTTGTGGCTCGTGGTCGGTGGCTGGGTCCTCGGGCGTTGGCACGACCAGCTCGTCTTCTATCTCCACGGGAGCGACTCCCACAACGGGTACATCAATACTGAGATGGGTAGCGGCAATCTCCCCGGCCAGTGCAGCCGTGATCTCCAGCGGCAGCGTCGCCGAGTGCTGCGACGATTCTTCATCAGCTCCTGCGAATTCTTCTTCCAGTCGGTCCAGCAGCGGATTCAGTTTGCAAGGCGCCTCCACACTGGTCGATTCCGGCGCTTCTGCCGGCAAAGGTTCTAGTACGGTCGCACGTGGGCCGCATTCCTGCGGGGCCTTCTCGACTTCTTCAGCGATCGCGTCGTCAATAGCCTGCGCGACGCTCGCGTGTTCGCCCGTGAGCTCGCCCGACCGCGTCAGCGGAAGCGAGACCGTCACGGCCCAGAGCTGCCGCCCAATCCACTGCAGCGACACGTCCGGATTGAAGCGGCTGGTGCCTTTGCTGGGAGTCGAGGTTCCTGCTACTGGTGATGCTACTGCTGCTGGGACTGAGACTGGAGGTGCTGGTGGCGACATGCGACTCGAGATGACGCGCGCAATGCGAGCAATCACTTCGGCGCCCTTTTCCATGGACCCGCAGGTCATGGATCCCTTAAAGTTGTTGTCTTGGACGTACCAGCGCTCGACGTGGGCGTGGTTGGGCCAGAGGAGATCACCGGCGTAGCCGCGTTTCGTGCGCTCGTTCAGTTCCTCGAGCAGTCGCTCCGTCGAGACAGAGACCGCCAGCACTAGAGATGAGCAGCCTCGTCGGTCGCTTACGGTGGACTTGCCATCGCCTTCACCGGCTAATAAAGACTGCGTTGGCGACGCGACTCGGACCGCATTTGCGCCGGACGAAGAGGACGGAGACGTCGCCCCGCCTACTCCTGCTGCTCCCACGGGACTCGGCGCGGAGAACCGCTCTTTGATCTTGAGAAACTGGTCGCGCAAAGACGAGCAATTTTCATGCGGAATCGGCGACGCCGTCGGCGACACGGCGAGCGCAAAGTCGCGGCTCTTTTGCCGCTGCTGCTGGTGCTGCTGGTGTTGATGCACGTGGAGATTGCCGGCCGTGGGCGACCGCAGCAGCTTGCGCTGCGACAGAGACGGTGGTGATGCCATACAACAAGTCGTAGTGATGGATGAGCTACTGGTCCCCAGTCGATGGAGCTTGTCGTTGTTACTCTTGCGACGCGTTACGCTCGTCGCGCCGTCGTCGTGGTCCTCGCGCACGGGCGACGCGTTGGCGTTGGCAGCCGATGGCGCGGTGGTCGCCTGCGCATTCGTGCTTGCCGTCATGTGGCTCGGTGGCGGTGCGGTCGGTGAGAGTGGGGGCGACGACGCGGCAAGCGAGACCGACGGCCGTCGAGACAGACTGAACATGCTGCTGCTCTTGGCCACGGACCGCGACGTCGTCATGGGCGTCTCGTCTCGCCCATGCGTGGGCGTACTCGTAGGTACGCCGTCGGGCACCTTGCGTTGGGACATTCACCTCTGTGCCTAACAATAGCGATCATCTGCGCTGACACCCACAGTTGGTAGCGAAACTTCTCCCGCGCCTCCTGATCCGTCCCACGCGATCCACGAAGGGTAAAACGGGCACTGCTGGACTCAACTACGACGGGAAGACAGATGGGATAAGCAAACCGGCCAAATTATATTCAAACTACTTACACGATCGGCGACATGGGCTCGAGAACGCGACGCGACTGCGACGGGGGCGACGTCGGCAGCGGCGGTGTGGGACTGGGACTGGGTGCCGCTTCAAATGCTTCCACTGCCGATAGTACCTCTTCTGGGGTACCACCACCCGTCAGTTGACTCGCGTGCCAGTCGAGCAATGCGCGAAAGTATCGATGTACGGCCGCCATTTCGTCTTGGCTGGTCGTCGCATCGGGATGGGTTCGCAGGTAGTTCTGGATGAGTTCGACAATGGTCTCCATGCGTGTGGACTGCATCTTGGCGTCCAGATTGGTCGCCAGGAACGTGTGAATTAAATCGGCGTGGGCCTCACGGATCTTGAACGCGCGCATCTCGGCGTGGAGTGCCGGCTATGGGTACATAGAAAGGGTTTAGTATCTGATCCCTCGCATAGAGTGGGTGATATTACACTACGCACCCGCAGGGCGTCGACCCACGCGCGCTTGGACTTTTTGTTCTTGGCGTCGCGCTCCTCTTCCATGAGGATGCCACGCGCGTACGCCTCTTCCACGAGCTCTCGGAACGTGAGCATCTTGAGGGGCTTGCCGAGACCCGTGGGCGAGTACGTCGAAATGAGTTCGCGGTCCAGGACCTTGATCTTGGCGAGCACGTCGGTCGGCAGCGTTGGCACGTCGAGTCCGTGGGCCTCGGCGAGCGACACGAGCTCTTCGAGCTCGAGCAGCGACAGAAACGAGTCGATCGAAAAGAACCGCCGCCCAAACGCGTAGCCGTCCACGACTGGCCCAAAGACCTGCTTGCGGCACAGCTCCAAGTGCTTGCGCTGCGTGTCGAGCGACGCCGACGCGTTTAGCTTCGTGGACTCATCATCATTCTCCGCGGCGTGGGGCGCAACCACGGACCACGCGACCAGCAGCTCGGACGCCTGAAACTGCACGCGCAGCGGCACGCGCGCCGTGTCCAGACACGGGAACCCGCGCTCTTCAATCGTGGCGCGCATCTCCTTTGCGTACTCTTTTTCCAATCGCTTGCGCATGGCCTGTGCGTCTGGCTCGGGCTTTTTCTTGTTGCCCCATCCGTCCATGGCATAGTCGTCGTCGCTGTCGCTCGCGCCATTTGCGCCGTCGCCGTCGTCGTCGTCGGCCACGAGATGCGAGCCCGTGCGGATGACGCGGTCGACTTGGCGCTGTAGCAAGCGCGCGCGCCACTCGAGCGCGACGTCGTCGTCCGAACGCGTCGTGACATCTCGCTGGCCGCTCACGCCGCAGCGCCGCACCACGGGCGCCGCGTCCAGATCGTACTCAATGTACTCGGCGCCGGCAAACGCCACGCGCCGCGACCGCTTGTCGTCTTCTTCTTGATTGGAGCCTTCAGCGTCCACCTCCATGGCGTCGCTCTTCTCCTCCTGCTCGTATTTGTCTTCTTTCTCGTCCATGAGTTCAGTGGCGGCTGCTGCTGCCGCGACGGGGCTCGGCTCGGCGAGGGACACAACGGCATTCGCCGCCATGGTCGCTCCGGTTCGGAAAATGAGCGCGAGTCACGCCAGCAGAACCAAGTGACCAGTTTGAACTTGAATTTTCGTACTTAGTCGCGAAGAGCTACAGTCCATCGTACTTAAGCGGGACCGTTGGGCTCATTTCATTTCGAAGTGCCAGCTTAAGTACGAGTGAACGGCGTCGCGGAAAAGTTCCCGCGCATTTTGGGATAGGTGGATCAATATGACCGAGCCCGTCTTTTCGACGCCGCGGCGCGCGCGCCAACGCTCGAGTCTCGGCAGCGTCACGAGCAACAGCAATCGCAGCAGCCGACGCGGCAGCAGTTTGTTGGGCAGCGGCACCGAGAGCGAGCTCACGTCCAACGGCACGCAGATTCTGCACGCCGGCATCACGCGCAGCGGCCGCGCACTGGCGCTGCAAGTGCTCGGCGTCTATCGCTGTACGTTTCGCCATAGAGTCCCATGTACCGTCCATGTTGTGACTAATGGAGACTGGTATGATAGATGTCGCTGATCCCGTGCTGAAACGCGTCTTGCCGCCGCGCGCCGCCGAGGCGCTCGAGTGGGACGTCTTTGATTTGGTCGTGAGCGACGGCCAAATGAAAATGAAGGCCATGCTGTCGCCGGCGCTCAACCACTTGGTCTGGCGTGGTCTCGTCGGCGAGTTGGACATTGTCGAGATCGACGACTATGAGCTTCTCACGATCCGCGACCATGACGACGACGACGACGACGACGGCCGCCGTACGGCTCCGTCACGCAGCGTGTGCATGATCCACGAGCTCACGCCACGCGCGCCCGCCGCTGTCAATTCGCAAGCGGACGATGAACAACAGCACGAGTCCGCCTTCTCGTTACAGGTGACGGCGCGTGCCAAGATTGTGTATTCCGTGGGCAGTGCGCTGCAGCCGTCGCCCTTGGCACACGGCGCGTCCACGGGCGTGCCTGACTTGCAGTTTATCTCGGAGGCCCACATTCGCGACCACGGTGCACTGCCGCTCGCCGGTACGCGGCTCTACTACCTCTCACTGTTTTCGGACGACTATCCGGCCGAGTGGGAGCCCGTGCAGCGCGAGCCGCTCACGCCCGTGGCCCGCGCGACACCGTGGGCCGAGTGGAACCGCCGCCGCCGGTTCTGCACCGACATTTTCCTGTCCAACGACGGCAAGCTCCACACGATCCGCGAAGTGAATGTGCTGACCAGCAGTAGCCACACCCGCAAGAAGCGATCGGCCAGCGAGATGGAAGCGGACGAGAGCGAGAGCAGCGAGCCGTCGCTAGTGACGGCGTCCCCACCGCCGCCGATGATTGGCATTGTGCAGTTCAAGTCGGCGCTCGCCCACACGGGTGCACCCAATGTCTTGAACGCATTCCCGTTCATGTTCCACATCATCTTGGGTACGTGCGCGTTAGGCGTGCTCCGTTATACTAGTAAACCGTCAGGAGGTCCTAACAGGCGTTGTATCTGTCGTAGCGGATCGCGAGCGCATGGTCGCGATTGCGTTCTTTGGATCGATGGCGGCCAAGCACTTTCTGGTCCTCCAAGAGGGCGACGTGGTCCAGCTGCAAGGCTACACAGTCTCTCGTAGTGCCGCCCGTGAGAACGAGAAGTCCAAGAAGCTCTTTGTGTTCCCCCACATGTCGACGGGCGTCGTGAGCCACGTGCCAGGTGCGTTGGCGTACAATGGCTCGATACGAATCGGCCCATACTCACTCACTCTAACCTCTATGGATTTTGTGGTACGTAGACAAGTATTGGCAGCTGCTCGAGGCCATGCAAGTCCTCGCAAAGCGGCCTCGCGCGTCCCGTCGCGAACGTGGCCGCGGTCCTGTGGTAGAGTCCACTGTGTGGCTGCAACCAACGTTCTGGAACACGCGCGACACGCAGCGCATCCATTTGACGGACGAGGACGCACAGCAAACGCACTTTGATTTCGTGGGCGTGGCCACGTTTGTCAGTCGCACGCACCGCGATCGTCCGCTGCGTGACCACTCGATCAACGCCAACACGGTCGCGGCGCTCACGGCGTATCGCTGGGTCAAGCTCATTGACACACGCAGCACGCACGAACTGGTCGTGCAGCTCTTTGTGAATTCGCAACCGACAGCGTTCCACGCTCTCCAAGCCGGCGACACGGTCTTGCTGTCGAAACTGCGGTGGGTTCGCCCGCATCCTGGCGTGGCGTTTGCGACGAGCAGTCCGTTCACGACGATCCGACTCAACGACGCTGTTGAGCCGTATCAGATCTTTTCGGAATGTTTCGAGATTGTGCAGTTTGCCAAGACCCTGCAAGCCAACGGCGGGAGCAAAACGCAGTACGCGCCGCTCGGCACGACCACAGAGAGTTGGCTCGAAGGCGCCGCGGTGCGAGACTATGAACCAGTGTACCCGGTCGTTGCCATGGCCGACTCGGTCGAGGAATCGCTGGCGATGCTGGCGGCCGCGAGTGTGGCCGACGCTGTCGACGACCCGCGGCGCCACTGGATCCCTACGTTTGCCCCCGACGACCTGGGTCTGTACCCATTTGAAGACGTGGCGGCCATCGCCGAGTCGATGGACGCTATGGCCCACGAGTACATTCGCGTCCACGTGGCGCTCCACGACATTCGCGCGGCGCCCGTTTCCGCCAATACCGTTTCCGACATTGAGTTTGTCGTGACAGACAGCGAGCGCCAAGACGACCGAGCCCCGCGACCGTTACGGCTGCGCTCGAATGTGCTGTTCCGAGAACGCAATCTCCCAAGCCCGTTGGACGAACTGGTCGCGACCGAGGCCGAGCCGTTGGCGCGGCTGCTCACGCCGTCGGCACTGGCGTCGCTCAACACGGCGTCGATCTTGCGCGCGACCGAGCTGCCGCGGTTCAGTCCGGCCAAGGCGCCGCCGCGCCAGTCGTTGGCCAGTGATGTGGACGAGCCGCAGCAGCCGCAGATCACGCTCGCCACGGTGAAAGAATACATTCTCAAGAACCGCCAGGGCGCCGGTGTCGGCGGCATTGACGTAGCGCTCCATCTCTATCGGCTGCCACAGGGCGGCCTGGATCTCTGGATCGATGGCATCCATCTGGAGGGGTAGACTCTCTTGTTCATGGGTACTACGTAGTATATGTCTTTTGTCCGAGAGCCTTAAAAATTCTACAACACGATTGCCAGTCTGTCCTCCCTCATCCGGCTTGCGGAGGACGGAGGGACAGACCGAGAGCGCACCCGGAACGTCTATGGAAGGGTCTGCGTCTCTGAGCAACGAAACGACACGAGTCGGAAGGGGGATCTGATTTAGCTGCGCAGCATGCGGTCCACGCGTGTCCGGCCGCGGCGGTGGCTGTTTCTATCTGGCCGCGTCGTGGTCGAGCCCGTGTAATATTCGCTCGTCTTGTGGACCTTAAAGCCGTAAATCTTGGGCACGTACACTTGCGTCGGCGGCGTCGGCACGAGATGCGAGTGCGCGAGCAGAAACGCGTGTGGAAACGTCGTGCCAAAGTACGCGCCGTCAATTTCTACAAGCGACGTACGCGTGTCAGAAAAAAGAAAACGCATGGTCACTTTAAGAGAACAGGCAATACGTACGGCCAGCGCGCTGCGACTTGGGAAAGTATATATCGCGGCACTTGGGGCAAAACACATTTACGGTCGTGTGGCGCGGCACATCCGACTGGCCCACGGGCAGCACCGGTTGGCCCGTGCAGTGGACGCGGTGGCACCGTCCAAAGTCGACATTCTGATACTTTTCCAGCATGGCCGCCATGCCCTTGGTCGTGAGAATGTACCGCGAGTGGATCAGTCCATAGAGCATCTCGGCCGCCGACTCGATCATTTCTTGCTGCATCTGCGTGAGGTTCTGGTCTGTGTGGTAGTACAACAAAGGGCAATGAGCATGTTTCTTCCATGGACCGAGTCACTATGTTAGCACATGTATACCATGGGGCGTCTCAATGTCGAGGATGAGGTCCAGCGCATAGTCGTAGTACGGCACGATCGAGTTGAGCCCCGTGAGATTAAAGTCGTCTTCGATGTACTCCTCGTCCACTTCGCACAGGAAATCGTTTTCGCGCAGCGAGCAAAACCACGCGATCCAGCTCGTCTCTTCTTCGCTGCCGTCCTCGGCGCCGTCCTCGTCCTCGAGCTCTTCGTCGTCGTCTTCTTCGTCTTCCTCCAGCTCGCTCGAGTCGATTGACGAGTTGCTCACAAACTCGTCGTCGCCGCCGCCCGCCGCAGCGTCGGCGTCGGGTACTGCGCCGCGGCCCCCCACGTGCAGCGCGCCAATCTCTTCTTCGAGCAGCTCAATCTCAGTGCCCTCGCGCGGCACGCCGCGCTTGCTCATGGTGGCGAAAGGCGCGGCTGAAATCGGATGTACTGAGCTAAGCGCTTGCGCGTGTGTGCGTTGTGCTGCTGCTGCTTGTTGTCGCGTGCTTCCGCTTCCGGTCGCGGCCCGTCACTCACTCGGCTCAACAGCAGCGGAGCTCCTCAGCAGCGACTGGGGAGGTCGATATCTCGGGATCCCATTGGTCGATAAGAGCATATCGGTACCGTACCGGTATAAATTTCTCAGATTTGTGACTCAGATTTTAGAACCAGACCACGCGAAAAAAGTCGTATCCAAGAAATGATGGCGAGTACGGCTGGCGAGTATGAGGAATACGACAATGGCGACAGAGACGACTACGATGACTACGAGGAAGAGTATGAAGTAGAAGAGGTAGTGGACGACGCGCCCATGCGCATCCACGAGCGCGTCTTTCTAGGGTCGATCGACGCCGCGAGAAACGGCGAGGCGCTGGCGCGTGCGAATGTCGGCATCACGCTCGCGCTGCTCGGTGCCGGCGACGAGCGTGTGGCAATCAGCAGCGACGATCATAGCGAGAGCGACACGGCACCGAATGTGACTCGCGTATTAGTGGAAATGGAGGATTCCGCGGACGAGCCGCTCTTCACACGACTGCCGGCGCTGCTCGCGACGCTGCAGGAGACACTGTGCGTTGGTTACTTACTCTAGTAAACTCGTTTTTGATCTGACACATCTTGCTCCTGCGAATCAGCTCTTACGCCGGGAAGCGAGACTGCAATGTGCTCGTCCACTGGTACGATTTCTCTTCATCCTGCGCCTGCGTAAAGACTCGTCAAAAGCTAATCCGTTGTGATATATCACATTAGCATGGCGGGTCGATCACGGTCGCCATCGCTCGTCGCAGCATGGCTCATGGTCATCCAACAGTCCACTCTTCAACAAGCACTGGGACGCATCGAGTACGAGCTCTTTTTAAACCTACTGACGACTGGCTGGTGAATTGGTGAATACCCACGTGCTGTCTGCTGTGTGTTTGCAGATCGATTCGCCCGTGGATCGGGATCAACCCGCGCTTCCGCCGGGACCTTGAGCTCTTTGACCACGTTGTGCGTCATGACCCGCATAGCCATGCGCTCGACGCAACGTGGAAAGCGTTGCTTATCGCGCACCGCACTGTGCTGCCGCGAATCGACTTTGGAGCGGCTCTCGTTCCCGACATTCTCGCCGACGACAAGACTGTCACGATGCGGCTCCTGTCGGACGTGGTCAACGACCGTAACTCGGATCTCAAGCGCATCTTTCCACATGCGACAGTGGTCGCTACAACTGCTGGTCAGCAAGATCCGACGAATCGAGAAGCCTTTGCGTTCCTCCGCATCGACCGTGTGGACGCAGGCTTCACGCTGGCTGCGATGGATCAAGCAATCGTGAACAAGACGGGGTCGACAAGCAAGGACCACGTGTTGAGCGTATTGCAGACGTTTTATCCCGATATGACCATGGAGACGCCGCTGTTTGTGGTGAGCTTCACGTGTATGGGGTCCATTTCTCACTAAATAGAGTACTCTCTCTCACGGACTAGTGCTTCCGTGCCGACGCGAGCAAGTGTCTTTCGCGAAGCGACAACTCGCATCTCTGGCCCACGTCGCATTCGCACTTAATACTTCGACCGTCGACTTGTACTGGGCTTCCACTCTGTCCCACTCGAAACGCATTCGGGTCGCGATCCTCTTCACTATCATCGACAGTCTTTTTCATGGATGAGCTTGAAGCACCACGCCGTCGTATCATCTCCGCAGCGACAGTTGTCTCCTTCTCGCCGTCTTCGTCAGAGCTTTGGACGTTGATCTCGAGAGTAACAGTTTGGGTATCGTCGTAGTCGGCTCGGGTACTCTGTCGGATATTTCCCCCCACGGACACTATCACGATGCCACCTCAACTAAAGCACACACCCTCGGAACCTCGTAGGAGCTTTGACTGTTTTCCATTGGAAGCTTCACCTACTACAGTTGAACAATCGTGGGAAAAAGATTAAAAGTTTCGAGCGTGGCGCGCAATCACGTACGAGTCGACGAGTCCAAGGCGAACATGCTTTACCAGATCATGTGGCGATACTATCAATAGCAACAATCTCTCTGTGCGAATCCGGTTTGCATCGAGTATTGGCTTGTCCGCGGCACGCTCGAATTCGTTCTGGTCAAAGTGGGTCGATGTTCGGGTTTCATCAGACCGTTAGTGGCGTGGGGGGAGAAAGCGGCGCGTTAGATGCTGCTGCAAAAAGCGAACCGCTTTTTCAGCGGAGATTCCTTCCACTGCACAGTCGGCGTTTGTGCGGACGAATCCAATAAAGTGGA
>JAADVC010000301.1:0-25067 GCA_023334575.1 Pythium volutum
GCACTCGAAAAAGAGAACGAGACGCTGAAGCTCCAGCTCGCAAGGTTCAAAGCACGCGCCTCTGTCCAGGATCATCCGCTGCAGTCTGCTAGTGAGAGCGTAAATGCCGAAGCTGCCACTACTACAGCACCAGCACAGACAAAAGACAAAGACTCGCTCAGTGCCTACAAGAAGAAATTCGAGGACATGCGCATCAAGCACGACAAGCTGCTCGCCGATCTGAAAAAGACCCAGCGCGCACTGCTACGCGAAGTCGGCGAAGACGGTCTTTCGCTCGATGAGATTGTCGACGGTGTGGGGACAACTGGGGGCGTCGAGCAGGCACGCCGTGGCCGCGCGCAGCAGATCATTATGCTCAAGGCCAAGATCAAGAAGCTCGAGCAGGACGCACTCACCAAGGTCTCTTCTTCGTCTTTGTCTTTCGAGACTACTATTACTACTGGGACGGGCGGTGTCGACCAGCGTGCGATCCAGGATCTCTCAGTGCAGCACGCACAAAAGCAGCGCCTCGTCGACAAGCTCACAAGCGAGCATGGTGAGCTACTTGAGCGCTACCAGCAGCTCACGACCAAATGGGACGGCGCGAAATCGCGCATGCAAATCCTGGAAAAGGAAAAGCACGACCACAAAGCCAAGCTGCAGGTGCTCGTCGACAAGTCTCGGAACGACGACGCACTCGTGGATGCGCTGCAGCGGCAGCTCGAGACCTGGAAGGGAAAGCTACACGAGGCCAAGCGTGCGCGCACGGCCGAGAGCTCTTCCGTTGGAAGTGGTGGTAGTGGTGGTCTCCCCAAGGACGAGCGTATGGAGCTGGACTGTCTGCGTGCACTCGTCGCCGACTACAAGCAGCAGCAGCAGCGGCAGCTAGCCACTAGCCAGTCGTCTTCCTCTAGCGCCATGCCGCCACCCAGCGAGCCGGCACAATACCGGGCCATTACGGTGCGTCTTGCCCACGCGATGTGTATAGTATACTCCGAGGCGAATGGCTCATTCCCTTGGATTTGCAGATAGAAAAAGAAAGACTGCAGGAGCAGGTCAAGGTGCTGCAGGCACAGATGGAGGACCGAGAGCGACAGATCCGCACGCTGAAAAGCTCAGGAGACCAGTCGTTAGTGTCTAGGATCCCACGGCTCGGCTCGGGCGCGCTGCCTGCTCCAACGTCTCAGTACATTCCAACGCCACCAGCACCAACAGCAGTTGCAGTGGATACCGAGGCCCAGAAGAAGCACTTTCGCGATGCCATGGCCAGCAAAGAGCACGAGATCGAATCGCTCCAGCAGCAGCTTCAGCGACTCACTCAGCAGCAGCAACAGCAACAGCACGTACTGCCAAACGACCAAGAGGTCCTGGATTTACAGGAAGAGAATGCGTACCTCCGACAAGAATTCGACCGGCTCAAGACACGGTACGAGGCCGTACTCAAGAGCACCCGCAAGCCGACTACCTAAAAACGATATGGATATGAATTCTCAGTCATTTTTTTTATTCTCACCAGGCTTGATGGACCTGGTCCATGATCGCCGTCTGGAGCACGGCCTTTTCCACGTCGACACGCCACGACCGCGCGTCACTACTTGCAATACTACTATTGGTGGATCCATCGCGTCTTGTCGTCGTCGCCGCTCGCTTGTGCTTGTGGCACTGCCGCAGCAAGAGCTGGACACTGCCTAATTCCTGCTTGAGCACTTGCATGTCGTGCGACGACTCGGTCGTGCGCTGCTGGTTCAGCGAGAGCAACTGCTTCATTTGCGCGAGCTCCTTGTGGTACCGACGCTGCATTTCCTTGGCACTTTCTTGTTCGTTTCGCATCGTCTTTTCGCTCTGCGTTTGCTGAAAGGCGGCGTATTCGTGCTGCACACGAGCTAGCTGCAATTGGAGCTTCTCGACCTCGAGCTGCGCTGTCGTGGTCTCGCTCTGCTGTGCCTCGACACGCTGTCGCGCGTCCTTTGTCTCGCCCACGAGCTGCTCGACCCTAGCGTTCATCTCGACCAATTGCTCTTGCACATGCGCGAGTTGTGTCTCTGTATCTTCAAGACTCTGGAGCGTCTCGTTCAGCTTTGCTTCACTCTCGTGAAACGCCTTTTTCCAGCGCTGCGCCTTCTTGTCTTGCCGTGCCATTTCGTCTCGCTGTGTCTCTAAGATGGCCGTCAACTGCGAGCCGTCCGACTTGATACACGCGAGCTGCTTGGCCATCGTGTCTCGCTCGTCGCGGGTCTGCCTTGCATGTCTTTTCGCGTGCCGCGTCATGGCGCGTTGCTGTTCGAGCTCGTCACGGAGCTGCTCGAGCTCGAGCTTGAGGCTTTTGATTTCGGTGCGGCACTTGCGGCGTAGCTTTTCGCTGTCCGCAACCTTTGTGAGCTGGTCTCTCAGAGAGAGAACCTGTGCTTCTTGCGTTTGCTTTATAGAGACTAACCGTGCGGCTTCTTCTTTTATCTCATTATGGCGCGCGATCTCTCGTCGGTGGTCGGCGTCCTGTTCTTTCAGTCGCTTCTCGGCAGACTTGAGCAGCTCGGCGACCGTCGTGAGCTGCTTGTGGACGCCACTGGCGTACTCGCGGTCCGTTTCACTAGTCGCTTGTAGATGCTGAAGCTGCTGGGTCGTGGTCAGGAGCTCCTTTTGTAAGGAGGAGTTTGTGGTCTGCAGTGCCGTGATGGTTGTGTGGAGCGTCGTGACGTCAACCTCGTGGCGCTGCAATTGGAGCCCGACCTGCGTGTTGAGCTCGGCCACTTGGCTGCAGAGCAGCTCGTAGTTGGTCTTGTACTTTTCCAGCGCACGCACTTTAAGCTGCAGCAGCGTGAGCGTGTCGGACGTCGCAGTATTAGGAGGAGAAGAGGATGGACCTGTCGGCACCGATTTCTCGGCCTGTACGGCTCGAGAGACGCCGAGCGACGGCGCATTCGATGCGCCAAGGACGCTGCTATCGCGTACGCTATCGGCTTTCAGCGGCGCATCGCCACAGGGGCGTCCACAGACGCAATAGCGCCGTCGAATCACTGGTTGCACTGTGCTCATTTTGAGGCGCCTTGACATATCGATCATCGAGCCGTTTCTTCGACAGGCGCGACGTTTCGCGGAAGTTCAGAAGGCCTTGAAGTTACCTTCGCGTCACCTTTTCATATTTCACCTTATTTCAGCCAATTGAATATGACCAACACTTTTCCTTCGCGCAACATGCGTCACCGTCCAATGGCGCCAGCCAATTTTTGCGCTCCCTCTTGTCATTCCCAAGAAAACGCACAGTCCAACAAGAGACAAACCAACAAAAACCAACAAAAATGGGCGGCGGCAACGGAGCAAAATCGGCGACCAAGCGCGACCGCAACAACGCCAAGAAGGCCAAGGACGCCAAGGCCAAGAGCCACGAGGCCAACAAGGGCAAGATGGAGGCTGACAAGCAGGCCATCAAGTGCAAGGTCTGCCTCACGACGTTCATGGTCACGGCCTCGGTACGTAAAGGCGTTTGGCCAACTTTGTTGTTGGTGTTGGAACATGAAAAACCAACGAATCATGTTTTTTCTTCAATGCTAGGTGTCGGCGTTGAACGACCACTTTGAGAGCAAGCACTCGAAGATGGCGATTGGCGACTGCTTCCCGCACCTCGCTTAATCAAGCGCTGGGAGAGGAAGAGACGAACATGGCTGGGTTGAAAATTTGTAGGGTGGAGTTGGTGTTTTCGGCATGCGCCTTGTGTACAGTAGTAGTACAAGACGAGAGAGAGAACGAAGGGCGGATGCGGAGAGAATTCACCCCACTCTTACCAGCACGACTGAGCGAAGGAACGAGAGAAAGAGAGAGAGAAGAGAGAGAGCGTTCCCTCTATACACGAAATTACATGAATATGCTTTCCCGTACGTCTCTCTGCCTACTTGGTCTTGCGGGGCTTGCCGTTGGTGACGCGGCTCGTGCGCTTTTGGAAATTGCGGCGCTTCGTGAACGGATTGTCGCCCTGGCTGCCGCGCAGCAGCAGCCGTACGGGCACACCGACCATGTCGAATTCTTCGCGCAACTGGCTAAGCAAAAACCTAGTGAGACAGACAAACACAAAAGTATCAGATACCAAATCAACCACACCCACCCATCATCTCATCTCCCTACGCACCGCTGGTATGACTGGGGCACTTCGTTGGGTTTGTTAACAAACATGGCAAACGTCGGCGGCCGCGTCTTGACCTGGGTCATGTACTTGACATTAAGTGTCTTGCCCTTGACCGACGGCGGCGGGTGGTGGCGCGCCATGGCCTCAAGCCAGCGGTTGAGACGGCCCGTCGACACGCGCGAGTCCCAGCGCTCGTACGCCTTCATGACTTGTGGCAGCAGCTTGCGAATGCCCTTGCCGTCCAGCGCCGAGATGGCCACGACCGGCACGCCCTTGACTTGGGCGAGCGAATCTAGGAGCTGGTTCTGGATATGCTGAAGCTCCAATTCGACGCTGCCCTTGACCAGGTCAGATTTATTGGCCGCGAGAATGAGCGCGCGGCCCTCTTCAATCACGCGCGTCGCGATCGTGAGGTCCATGTGGATGAGCTTGTCTTGGCTCATGTCGATCACGACAATCACGACCTGGGCCGAGTCAATGGCCTTGAACGCGTCCCGCACCGAGAGGTTTTCAATCTGGTTTTCCAAGTCGCGCTTGCTGTACTTGCGGATGCCGGCCGTGTCGACGAGCTTAATGTCGCGGCCGTGGAAGCGCCACGGCACTTCGACCGAGTCGCGCGTCACACCGGGTCTGTAGTGAGGGACGGAGAGTGAAATTAGTCAGGCGATATATTAGAGAGCGATAGCGGGTAAATGGACGTACTCGGGGCCCGTGAGCACGCGGTCTTTGCGGACGAGACGGTTCAGTAGCGTCGACTTGCCGACGTTGGGACGGCCCACGATCGCGAGCTTGATCGTGCGTGTCTATAGGAGAGAAGATTAGATATGTCGATACTTTCCCGAGATTCATTTCTTCTAGTAATAACGTACGTCATCGTCATCGTCCTTGTCCGTGGCGACACCGTCTTGCTGGGCCTCGGCCTTGACGACGGCCTCGATTTCGTCCTGCTGCTTCTCGTGGGCGTCGTACAGCGGCAAGATCACGTCCAACAGATCGGTCGTGCCTTCGCCGTGCTCGGCCGACAGCGGGATCGCCTGACCCAGGCCGAGTTGAAAGCAGTCATTCAGCTCGGACTCCCAGCGCGAGCCGTCGCCTTCGAGTTTGTTGGCAACCAAGTGGATCGGTGCGACCGAATTCTCTTTGCGCAGCCAGCGCGCAAAGTGCGAGTCAATGGGCGTGACGCCCTGGCGACCGTCAATCAGGAAAAACACCAAGTCGGCCTCGTGGACCGCGAGCCGCGTCTGCTCGAGCATCCCTTCTTCCAGTCTATCAATACACACACATACATACGGTCATCAGTCATCTTTCTAGACGCATGGCTGTCTACAAATGCTACGCAACGCACGATCCATTCGGGGCGTCTTCGAGACCGCCCGTGTCAATGACGTCAAACTCGAGCCCAGCGAGCTGCGCCGGTGCGTACCGCCGGTCGCGGGTCGTGCCTGGCACATTGTGGACGATCGCTGCACGCGACTTGGTCATCCGGTTGAACAGCGTCGACTTGCCGACGTTTGTGCGGCCCACGAGCGCGACGCGGAACCGCTCGCGGCGCGGCGCGACACGCACGCGTTCAAGCGCAGCGAGCGGTGCGTCGTCGTCATTTGCAGCCGACGAAAAGGACGCGGACAAGCCACCAGCACTCGCGTACCATGGACGCGCGAAAAGCGACGCTGTCGCGATGGAGTGCGGCGCCGCGCGGAGGTGGCGCAGCAGCATGCTCATACTTATCGGCGGGATATGAGAATGTCGTCGAAGTTGCCGCACCAATCGACCGAGGACCAACTATGATACGATTGAATTGGCTAAAATTATGTTCCTAGATGAATTGATTGGCTGAAAATGCGAAAAAATATCCAGTGTGGCAGGCAAATCATTGATGGGCTTGTGGGCATGATGGCTTAGAGCTTGTCGGTGCAATACGCTGCAATCTCTGTCGGGATGGATGTGAGTTGCGCTGCTTCATCGTTGCTGTGATGTATCTATCGCTTCCGCTGGTTGTTGGCGTACTTTGCCCAGAGCGTCTCGTAATATTCGCTGAAATGGCCTGCAAACAATCCCATCCGATAGTGTCAGCGATAATCCTATCCTACCGATATACTACGTAGTAGGCCACAGCACGTACGGATGATGGGACCATTCGCGTGGATGACGAGGTTCTCTTGGTTTCCCACGACGGCTTGGCGACTCCAGTTGAACGAGCCGTTCATGAGAAGACGGTTGTCAATGATGCAGAACTGAAAAAAACGAGAACAGAGTCAATATTGGAAAATCACTTTCGGTTGAGAATGGGATGAGACTCACCTTGTGGTGCATGTACGTGCCCGAGGCGTCGTCGCGTACAGGAATTCCCTGGAGACAACAATCGCATGTCAGTGTACGCGAGTTGGATGACAAGCGCAATGAACCAGACTCACCGCATCGACAAACTTTTGGATATCAGACCCTTTGCCCTTGGACTGGCCGTCGTCCGTGATTACACGCACGCGTATGCCGCGCCCGTGGGCGCCGAGTACCTCTTCGGCAATCTACACAAACAGCACACCAGACCAAAGAGTTAGTATCAGAGCCGTCTACCCGTCAGAGTAAAACAAGTCGTATCGCACCTCGTCGCATGTAATCGTGAACACGGCGATATCCATCGTGTGTCTCGCCGAGCGCAGATACTTGAGCACCTTAAGCAGCGCCGTTTCTTCGTGGCTAAATTTGCATGCCTTGCGTGTGCACGGCTCGTCATTGAGCGCGGCCTTGCACGGGAACTTGCCGTCCGGGAAGAAGAGCGCTTCGACAAACGAGTCCTCCGAGACCAAGCGCTCGTGCGCCGGCGTGCCGCTGCTTGCAGTCGTCTCCAATCCAAGGCAGTTTCCCATAGTGGTGCTGGTTGTTCAGAGAAGTCTTGGTCGAATTGGTGTGCTTCTGGAATAGTGCGCGTCCAGCAGCGGAAGAAATAGTGAGCTTCTCCCGCGTCTGCGAAAATGCGCAGATCTCCCAATGGGTTCTCAACACAGAAAGAGTTACCGACCGGAAAACCGGTATTCTGTACCCATATCTTGCCAAAGTTACTTGACGTGGACCACGTCACATACTCCATTATCAACCAATGATTAAATTCCGAATCTTCATTTATAGCCAATCGATGAGTTTTTGACGTCCCACAGCAATGGAAATTGCGCGCATGCACTTTCCCCCCCCTCCGGCACTTCCGGAAGCAATGGCGAGCGACGCGAGTGGTCGTGATGGCTCCCTATATGCGCTGGCGCTGATCGTCTCGGGCACGTTCAGCACGATCCTCTCCAAGACCCAGTACAATGTGCGCTCCGAGGGCACCGAGCTGTGCGTGGACCCGACCGATCCGTCCAAGATGACGACGCTCTGCGCGTTTGACAAGCCCTGGTTCAGCGCGCTGCTCGCCAAGCTCGCCATGGCCGTGTGTTTACTGTACCTGTACATTCGTAAGTGTGCGCAGCGCCGCGAATACCTCGAGACACCGCTCATGAAGATGCGCAAAAGCGGCCAGCGGTACATGACGACACCCGAGATGCGCCGCAAGAATCCGACGGCCGCGTCGGCACCCACGCAACGACAGCAGAGCGAATCGTCTTCGCTGATCAGCCACGAGAGCGAACACGCGCGGATCCCCTTGCGCACGATCATCTCGATCGCGTGGCCGTCGCTGTTGGATTTGCTGCAGACGCTGATCGCCAACGTCGGTTTGCTCTGGGTCTCGTCGTCAGTCTACCAAATGGCGCGTGGCTCGGTCATCATTTTCAGCGCCTTCTTCTCGGTCAAGTACATGGGCAAGCGCCTGTACGGGTACCACTATGCGAGCATTTTCATCGTCGCAATCTCGGTCGTGCTGGTCGGCTGGGCGGGCACGTCGTCGGCCGATGCATCCCCAACCAGCGACGCGTCGAATGCCATGTTGGGGCTCGCGCTCATTGTGTTTGCGCAGCTGCTCACGGCCATGCAGATCATTGTCGAAGAGCACATGATGGTCAAGCTGAACGTGAGCCCCATGGTGCTCGTGGGTTATGAAGGTTTGTGGGGGCTAGTGTTTTACATCTTTCTGATCCCCGTGCTCTCGCTCACGCCGGCGGGCACGACGCCGATCTCCAAGATCTGGCACGAAGACTTTTACGATTCTATTGTCAAAATTTGGCATTCGCCGGCGCAGATCGTGCTGTGTGTGCTCACGGTTTTTGTCGTCGCTGTGCTCAACGTCGTGGGCAATTACGTCACCAAGCACCTCTCGGCCGTCATGCGCAGCATCACAGAGGTACGGTTGCCACACTGTATTGGTACGATTTGTGAAAAAAAGGGGGTATTGATACGTTGATGTTTTTAACCTGTAGACGCTGCGTACGCTGGGCGTGTGGATTGTCAGTCTGTTTGTGTTCTATGTCATCAACTGGCGTGGCATTGAGTCGCCTGGCGAGGCGTGGACGACTGCGAGCTGGTGCGTACCCGTGTCTGATGATCTGGTGAGTGCTGGTTGGTGAACTGACACGCTTGGGTTTGTTTTGACATGAAGGATTGAGCTACTGGGTTTCATCCTCATGGTGTACGGCACGCTGGCGGTGCGTTGAACTCTCCCCGCTTCCCGCTTTGGCGGAAGGTCCACAATCTTCTGACTCGTGCTCTTGTTATATTTGCAGTACAAAAAGGTCATCCAGATGCCGCTGGCGAAACTCTACGAGGCAGAGAAGCGCGCGCGCGAGGCGTCGACCTACAAGTCGCCGTTCATGAGTGGATCCCACAAGTAGACGAACAGAGCGACAGTATCACCTGGAATAGCTTGCACCTTTCAAGGCGCACTTCGTCGACGACCGACTTTTGCAGTATGTCTTCGTAGCCCACAGAATACGGCCCTTGGTCATCTAGAAAATCCGGCGACGTCCTTTGGTTCGTGTGGACCGTGCGCTTCTAGATCCATTTTCATCCCAGTCTCCAAAACTATAGCCATGTCAAGTCAAAATTGACGAATATCCACCAATCCAATTGGTTCCGGTTTGAATATCAGCCAATCATATCACATCACGATTGCTTGTCAAACGCAGCGGCTCCAAACGAAGTGCATCGAAGGTCTCTTCATTCCACGTCTTCTCCTCTCTCCACCAAACCGCCGACACCATGACCGCGGCGTCCGCTGGCAGCCACCATGGCCTTCTCTACGTGCTGGCCATGATCGTCTCGGGCACGCTCAATACGGTCTTCTCCAAGATGCAGTACGGCGTGACAGCGCGCGGCACGGCGCTCTGCACGGACCCGTTGGACGCGACGCGCATGACCGACGAGTGCACGTTTGACAAGCCCTGGTTCGGCGCGCTGCTCGCCAAGATTGGCATGTCGCTGTCGTTTGTCTACGTATTCGTGCGCCATCTCCAAACACGAAATCGCCGTCGCAATCTGGAAGTAAAGCAGCCCGTCGATACGGAAAGCTCGACGCTGCTGACGCTGCCGCAAGATGAGGGAGAACAAGACAGCTACGATCTCTCCAAGCTGCCGCTGAAAACCGCTGCGGCGATCGCGTGGCCGTCGCTACTGGATCTTTTGCAGACGCTCATCTCGAATGTCGGTCTGCTCTGGGTCTCGTCGTCCGTGTACCAAATGGCACGCGGCTCGGTCATTGTGTTCAGCGCACTGGTCTCGGTGCACTTTCTCCGGAAGCGTCTGCACGGCTACCACTATGCGAGCATCGCGATCGTCACGCTCGCTGTTGCACTCGTGGGCTGGGCCGGGATGCCCCATGAGACACCAACGCTCCACGCCAGCGTCGCGTCCTCGAATGCGTTGCTCGGACTCGCGCTCATCATCGTGGCGCAGTTCATCACGGCCGTGCAGATCGTCGCGGAAGAGTACATCATGAACGAGCTGCACGTGCAGCCACTGGTGCTTGTGGGCGTCGAAGGCCTCTGGGGACTGTTCTTCTATGTCGTGCTGGTCCCCGTGCTCACGCTCACGCCGTCGTCGCCGGAAGACGCGGCGATCGCCAAGATCTGGCACGAAGACTTTTACGACTCGGTCGTCAAGCTCTCGCACTCGCACGCACTGATCGTGTTGTCGCTGCTCAACATTGCAGCGGTCGCGGCATTGGGACCCAGTGCCAACTACGTGACCAAGCACCTCTCGGGCGTCATGCGCAGTATCGCCGAGGTGCTGCGCACGCTCGGTGTCTGGGTCGTCGGACTGTTTGTGTTTTACGTCGTGAATTGGCGAGGCAGCAATTCGCCGGGCGAGGCCTGGTCGGTCTATAGCTGGTATGTATCTCCTTGCGCATCGGTCTCCATCCGTGGGTCTAACGTTGCGTGCTGCCGAGTAGGGCCGAACTGCTTGGCTTTGTGTTGATGGTATACGGCACGCTTGCGGTGCGTTGCCCTTATATTCCGTCTCCTGTAGACGGGTTCCCCACTCACCACAATCCTGGATTCTCTTTCTCTTGTATGTAGTACAAGAGGATCATTGCGATGCCGTCCCCCGTGCTGTACGCCGGCGCTTCCACCGACGAGAAAGAGAAGCCCGCGGCAGTTGAACTGTCGCTCCAGAAACCTGTGTTCGCCTGAAAAATCCCCAAAACAGCGTTGAATAAGCACCACATCCATACACAAAATGTTACCCAATGTTTATCGCGTCTCCAGCGATTCGCTTTAGCAAGCGATGCAGCCGCACACGAGCTTCTGCTCCTTGTTCCGCGCACCACCGCCTCCGCTAGCACCAGCAGTAGGAACACCACCCACAAGTCGGGCATTCGGATCGGCCGTGGACGCCGGCGAGACGCTCTTGTCGCCGCACAGCGTCGCCTGGAGCATTGCGAGCGTCGTGTGTTCGTGGTACAACAGTTCTTCTTGCACGTGGACATTGTACTTTTGCGTAATGATCCCTTGCAGCTGCGTGAGTGCCATGGAATCCATGCCCAGTTCTTGCAGAGGCGTGTTGGCGTTGATGACTTTCTTGTCGACATCGAGCAGCTGCGCAATCTCCGTGAGCAAAAACTCATACACGCGCTCGGGCGGTTCATCCGTCATGATGGCCGAAACCTTGTCACCCGCTCGCGCGCTCGCATCCTTGGGCGCGGATGCCGGGGCGTCACGCTCCATCTCCATATCGTGAACGCCCGTGCCGTCGTCTTCATCGCCATTGCCAATCATGTCTTCGTTGCGATACAGCACGTCGAGCTGCTTGTCGTCCAACGCCTTCTTGGCTCGTGAGCGAGAGATCTTGCCGCTGGTCGTCTTGGGGATCGTGCGTGGCTTGACCAGCACAATCAGCGTCACCTTGACACCGTGCTCTCTTGCGACAGCACTACGGATCTTGCCACACAGACTCGCCTTGTGCTTAATCTCGGGATCCCGTAACTCGGCCACGATTGCGAGTTTCTCGTCGTCACTGTCTCCAGTACCATCCTGGAACGCAAACGCCGCGCTGCAGCCTGGGCGCAGTTCATCGTGGGTTTCGGCCGTCGCTTCAATATCCTGTGGGTAGTGGTTGCGTCCACGAATGATCACGAGATCCTTCATGCGGCCGCAGATGAATATTTCGTTTTGGAAGAGCACACCAAAGTCGCCCGTGCGCATGTACTCGACGTGTGTCACATCCCCCTCCTCCGAGTCGCGATGAATTTTGGCATGGAACGCTTGCTGGGAGAGCTCCTCAAGCTCGGCGCCATAGTATCCAACGGCCTTGGACGCACTCGAGATCCAAATCTCACCCACGTGGCCCTCGGGTTTCTCAACCAATGTCTCGGCGTCGACGATGCGGAGGTCAATGCCGTGGTCTCTGAGCATGGGCACGCCACACCCAATCATCTCCTTGGCATGGCCACCACTGATGTCTTTCGCTGCAAGCGGCTTGAAAACTAGGTGGTGCTCGAGCGTCTCCTTGTCGACGAAAATGCGCTGCTGGCCACTGCCACACACATACACCGTATGCTCGGCCAGACCATACGTGGGTTTGATGACGTCAGGTGGGAGTCCGTACGGCATGAACGCCCTGTAAAATGCGTCCATGATGTCGCCCTGGATCGGCTCGGCGCCATTAATCATGTGGCGCACACACGACAAGTCGACACTCGCTCCTCCTGCTTGCTGCAGTCGGTCCGCCTTGCGTGCACACAGCGAGTACGCAAAGTTTGGTGCCTGCAAATGGGTCGCTCGGTAGGTCGCAATGGTCCGAATCCACAGCATCGGGTCCTTGATAAAGCTAAACGGCGACATGTACACACCCGTTCCGCCGTTGAAAATGATCCCGAGGTACGCGCCAATGAGCCCCATGTCGTGGTACTGCGGCAGCCAGGATGCGACGACCGTGTCACGACTGGCCTGGAGCGCCGAGCTGATGGTACGCAAGTTGTGGTTGAGGTTGCCGTGCGTGAGCATGACGCCCTTGGGTGTGGACGTCGAGCCGGACGTGTACTGGAGAAATGCGAGGTCACTCACGTGGGGGGAATCCTTTGGTGGGAGCCAGAGCTTCGCGTCGGCGAGTCCCTTAGTCTCGACCAAGTCGTCCGTCACGATCCACTGCAGGTGCTCGGGCCACGGCAGCTGCGCCGAGAACGTGAGCTTTTGCTTGATGCCGCTGATCTTTTTCACGTGGTAATAGGTCGCACCAGTCAGCACGACCTGCGCGCCGCAGTTCTGAGCCACGGCGACAAACATCGTAATGTCTCTTTTCATCTTGCGTGGGTCTATATATTAGAGAAAGAGGATTAGCCGAGAGAATCAGGAGAATAGCGTTTAGAGAGAAAATGTACCTGGTGGATACACGGGCACTGCGACGACACCGGCACGCAGACACGCGAGGAATGCCACGATAAAGTCGAGTCCCGGTGGGTAGACGAGCAGCACACGATCGCCGGCCTTGAGTCCGAGACTACAGTATACAAAATATGAGTCACCTCGCGAAACCCAAGAGTTTGGGCGGCGCGCACTACTCTAGCTCACCCTTTTGCGTGCTGCGACGGCGTCGCGAGTAAAAGCGCCGCGAGGTTTTGCATCTTGCGGTGGATATCACTACACGTGAGCGAGGCCACAATGCCGCCACGGTCATCCACAAACGTGAGCATTGTCTAGTACAGGATACAGGGAGCCATCAGTTTTTCAGTCTTTATTGAAGCCGTTCAGAGGCCGTTTTCGACGCGAACGCCACGGCTAGAACCGCGAGACAAAAGCGGATCGCATGGGGAGGCATATGGACGCACCTTTGTTGGCGACTCGCGCGCCCATCGCTCGACGCGTTCAAGTAGCTCCGACTCCATGGCGGCGGCAGATACTCGATCGACGTTTTGGTGCTTTCTGTCGTTTCCCTTCGCGGTACTGAACGTTAGGAGAGGTCTAAAATCAGGGAGGACGGACAAAACCCCACCGTGTTTTGAAAACACAGGGGACAATTATGAAACTTTTGCGGACTCGGGTTCCCAAAATCCAAGTTCCAGATCAGGTTCAGATGGTATGGAGGTCACTGAACTTGCGTGCCCTTTCCCGCATGGCGAAGATATGCCACTCTGGTCCTGAAATATTTCGTGATTCGCTTATGGACGAATCAGAACGCTCTATGAATCATTACAGCAAATGATATCCGTTCCAAAATGCCTTCAATAGTAGACGGCTGTCCGGCCCTTTCCCCATTTTTGCCCGCGAAACAAAACCCCGACTAAAACCTCCAACACGGCGGAAACATGGACGCTCGACCGACACGCCGTCGCGAGACGTTCACGTCGCTGCAGCTGCAGCGCGCGTCCGACCAATTGCAGGAGGCCATCCAAAGCGCACGCCAGCATCGGACAATGTACGACTCGTCTACGCACGCGACGAGTGTCTCGCTGCTCTCGGAGTTGTCGTCCGACGTCGAGGACGAGGAGGAGGAGGAGGAGGAAGAGGACGCGGACGCGATGCGCGAGCACGACGATCAAGAGAATCGGCCGCCACACGCCAACACACAAGACCTGCACCATGCCCTAGGAGAGATGGAGAAGCCAACACCAGAGCAGAAGCTGCGCCGCTTCATGGCCGAGTCGTTGGACTCGAGTCGCACGTCGACGGGGCGGCGTATTGGTGCCTCCTTGTCGATGAAGGATTTGCTGGCATCGCCACTGCGCCCGCCTCGAGAGCAACGAGACGAAGCTAAATGGACGCAGCAGCTCGCAGGAGAAAGCGAGAGTTTGCGGGGCAAGGAGAAGGCGGCCGTGGACGACCAGGAGGTTGTGCCCACCGCGAAAAAAGCGTTTGGTGACCATATGGAGAGGGAGAATAGGAAAGCACTGGACATGTTGCAGCACGACGTCGAGGCCCAAGCGAGAGCGAACCGCGCTCTGCAGGATCAGCTGAAACAAGCCGCTCATCACATAAATGGCGTGTTGGAACGAATTATTGGTGGCCCAATAGGCAATTGCCTCGACGATGAGAAGGCGTTTGACCTCGTTAAAGTGGAGAAAGTGTGTGACGAGTGGACGAGTATGCTCGCCAAGTGGAAAGATGACGTCGACCAAACGAAGCAAAGAGACGAGCAGAGAATAGCCGAATTCCAGCAAAAGATGGAGAGCCGCATCTGCGAGCTCGAACAAGCACATTGTCGCGACCGAGGTGAGGAATTGATAGTTATCTCCAGTTATTTGAGAGACTGTGCACAGCTGAACGACCGTTATTTCGTGTAGATGACTTGGAAGCAACGATAGCTGGGAAGGCTGCAGAAATGACCGATCTATATGGTGAGATATATCGCGAGTGCGTGGGGGAAGGAACATTAGGACTGACACGAAGCCTGTGGGATGCCAGACACGATCGAGTCGTTGGAGGAAGCACACGCGGAAGAGAGGAAGAAGCAGTCATCAATGCAGCAAGAGTATCAACTCCAGATCGATCGACTGCAAATGGAAAATGAAGACTGGCGCATGCGGCTGCACCAAAAGGCCACAGTCGCGATCGACGACGCGATCCCAAGTGCGGAAGCACAGCAGCATCATTTGCTCAATCTCATCGCGCAGTTGAAGCAGTCGGAACTTCGCGAGCTGCAGTGGGAGATGCTATTCGACGAGCAAACGCGGGCAGCAGTCCAAGCAGAAGAACGCCTAAGCATGTTGCTTGAGGATGTAAACCATTCAGAATCATCACGCGGTGCACCCACTCGCGAGGTCCCATCGACACATGCGACAATCTTTGACCACCACGCCGCCCTTGCCGATCGCTGTACGTCCGTCGCTGGCAGTGCAACATCGAGTGAGCTCCGTTACTACCAGCAGCGAATCGAACTTCTGGAAGAGCAACTGCAGGACGTCAAGGAGCAAGTCAACTGCGATCACCACCAGTTCCTGTACGAGCAGCAGAAATGGGATCTCGAGAAGAAGCACATGGGCGACGACGTCGAAGAAGTTCACAATGTGAGTCTTAAAGTCCTCAAGCTGCTGTTGATCCGCGAGAAGTTGCTAAAGAAACAAGAGACGAAGATGCAGAAACGACTGGATAAGGTGAAGAAAGACGAGCGCAAGGTGCGCGCAAAACTGGACGCCATTCACGAGTGTCTCGAAGCGGCGTTGCAAGAATGCGGTGTCGCGTTGCTGTACGTCAGGCAGCTGGCGTTGGCAAGTACGTCGACGCAGCAGCAAGGATCAGCGGCATTGCCTGTCAAGCCCATCAAGCTCGTGCGGGTGCTCAAGCGCCTGAAGACTCTTCAACAAGAAAGCGTCAGTGGGTGGAATGAGTCGACTTCCAGTACTCCCTCGCCGGCAAGAACGTCGACTTCGACAAGAACGTCCTCGTCGACAAGCGAAACGGCGTCTCGAGGCCGATAGTTTTTGATTTGTTTACCAGAGGCAGGCATTTCTGCGCAGATGAGGTTCACATAGAACTGATAAGAATGGACGTAAGTGAGTATGCTGGCAAGTGTCCCACAGGGCTACACTTTTTAGAAATGACCGCGGGAAGCGATAGAGTACATATATGTACGCCTTCGTTTGCTTCGCTAATCACTGCACATTATCCATTTTACCCACTTGACTCTGGGAAGTGACACGAGGACAGTCCACGCTTAGGCAGATCTGGAGGAGAGAGAAGGACGACTCCAAAAATCACGAACGCAGCCTGTTGTGGGATTGGTCTCGACGACGGATCATATGTCGCGCTGAGTTGGACATCCCACACTTTACTTCCCAATGCAACCTGCAACCATACCACGCTTGTCTTGTCGACGGCGACAGTACCGTTGGCACACTCTATCGCACATTATTGGTGCGGATAAGAAAACGGCATGCTCATGCCGTTTACTGAGCAGTATCCACTAGGTTTTCATGTCGAGTCGACCATTAGACAGGCACGCGCTCCATGATGACGAAGGCCGACACAACGGGAAATGGATTAATTAAAATGGCAATACACTGTACTGTACACTGCGTATTGAGGAATTAGTCCAGCAAATCTATCATCGAATTTGCTTTTGCGTAATTGACCTTTCGGGGGATAGGATGGAGCCCCATCCGCCACCCGAAAACGCTCGGCTGGAACTATGTGCAGCTGCACATCGATACTACTACAGTGCTGTACAATAACCTGTGGGAAGTCCAGTCGACTGTCCAGCACGTGGTCCATGGAGTGGGGCGTTGAGTCGACTTGACTCAACCTCTGTGCCAAAAGAGTTCAGTCGAAATGTGGTGCGTGCGGTCTTGTTCAGCCGTGATCTGATTCTGACAGGGCTCGGTCCCCCATAGTCCACTGTGGACGACAGTGGTCTTCCTCAGATAGTGGATCTGAGACCGTCCGCCAGAACTCATCCCTCCCAACAGGTGTGTGGCGGTTCCAGCCGCGGAAGGCCGATCTTATGCGTGGGAGGCGGCGCAACCAGCATATGCGTGACCGCCCTTGTTTTTGCGCAGCGGCTGGGTCGTATTTGTCTGTCCCGAGCCCCTGAGCCAGCTGAGCAATCGGTACCTCCCTACGCCTCCTACTTTCCTGCACCTCCATGTTCGGTGGAAACTCGCAGCGTCGCCGTGTCATTCCCGTGCAGTCGTGGAAAAGAATCCAAACCACACTTCAGACGTCCCTGCTGGTTCCGCTACTCGCGCCCACGCCGAGAACTTTTTGGAATCTCTCTCTCTCACTTCACGTTCGACTCGGCGACCGCATCGCACCGAAGCGTTTCGTTCTGTACCTACCAGTTTCTTCCGTGGAGACACGAAAGAAGGAACACGCGTGGATTCCATTTTCCTTCCACGCGCGAGCATCGAGCGTCGTGTAGTAACGCGTCCGGTGGTCCGTCAGTCCCACTCGCGCCCAACGCCCTCTCCCCTTCCTCTCGTGGTGAGGAGACTTTACTTTATACAGCCTCCCGTCGATCAATCGAGCGGGTCGTGTACGCCAACAGATCTGCATCCCTCGCTCGCCTCCCCAGCCCTCGCCGAGACTACGGGTGACTGGTTCCACAGAGCAAGTGAAAATTTGGCGCCCACGCTCGACCGCGTCCAGCATGAGCTCGTCGCAGGGCGAGCTGCGGTTCCCGCTGGAGGACCGGTACCTCGCGCGCGCGCGCGTCAGCGACAAGCGCTTTGACCAGTGGAAGGCCGTGGCCCAAAAAGACATGGACGCCGTGCTGTCGAACCCTCGGTCGTGGTACTATCGCCCGAGCGATCTCAAGCAGGCGTACCGCCCCGTCTACGAGCAGGACGCGATCCGCGGGTTTGTCAAGGCCGCCGACAACAACTCGGACCAGCGCGACCTCTTTGGACTCGCCCACATTGAGGAAATCACACTCGACGATCTCGTGCACAGCTTTCTCGCGACTACGACCGCCGACCAGCGCGCCGTGTCGGCGCAGCTCCACGGCCCCGCGTTTCTCGATGCCGCTGTGCTGCGCGTAGCCGAAGCACCCCATGCTAACGACCCGTTCCATTTCGTTGGGCTTAAGTGGCTCGCATTTGGCTCGCCGGCGCCAGCGATCATCGCGCACCGCGACCAAGTCTACTTTGAGTGTTCGGGCACGACGTACGACATTTCGAACCGAAAGGTGCTGTTTCTGTTTCAGCGCGCGTTCCCTTTCCAGACGGGCGAGCTGGCCGAGCCCGACAATGGCTGTGCACGGTGTGCACACAGTCTGCTCTGGCTGTTTCGCATGGAAGGCGGCGGCGTGCTGCTCCAGGGCGTGAGCACATTCTCACCACAGGCCAGTGCGCCGTCGTGGGTCGCGACGCGCGTCATCACCGAGACGTTTGACGCGATCAAGAACTTTGCCGGGCTGCCCGACGCGCGCGCGATCATTGCGGCGGGTATCCTCAAGAAGGAGGCACCCTCGAAAGGTGCGGGCGAGAACAAGGCCTGCGTCGTGTGTCTGAAAAAGTTTGGCATGCTGCGCGCACGCCTCGCGTGCCGTGCGTGCGGCCAGTCGATCTGCAAGCTGTGCGTGACCACGCTGTCGCTTTTCAATGACGAGGCGCTGGTCACGTCGGCGGCGACTGTGCTGAGCGAATCGTTTTGCTTGGGCTGCGTGCGCCACGCCAAGTCGCAGCGCCAGCTCGAGACGCTGTCCGCGACGCTGACCAAGACCAATATTTCGAGCTTTAATTCGGACGCAATCTCGTCGACGCGGTCGTCGTCGGCGTCCCATTCTGCGACCGTGCCGTCGTCGCCGTTCGATTCGTCCATACGGCAGCCCCAAACACGCGACGGGCTCACGTTTTCGATCGGTCTCCAGGTCGGCGTGACGCCGCTGTCCGTGTCCGAGTCGGGCAGCGACACGGGCGGCGGCTCGAACCGGTCGTTGCCGATCCACGCACAGTATAGCAGTACTATGGACGTCGAGTCGCCGCACGCGGGCAACAACGTATCGTCGGCGCGGTCGGATCACTCTATGCATCTCTCAGCGACCGAGAGCACACGCGCCAGAATGTTTGAGCAAATGAACGAGTCGATCCGCCAGCAGGAGGAGCTGCTCATGGTCATTCAGCAAGAGCGGGCAAAGATGCAGGGCCAACAGCAGCAGCCCGTGCCGCCGGTGGGGTATGTGCCCTCCACGGGCCATGACGAGCACCAAGGAGAACGCTTCCAAGAGCTACCGTAGAAGAAAAAGAAGCGAATCTAGGAGTTTGGACGAAAACAGCGTGTGTAAAGAATCAAAGGTATTACTGTACGTCGTAGGAGCTTCTCATGAAGAGCATGAAAACCATGTAGGTTAATGATGGGGAGCTCCTGGGAATTTTTGCGCGGCTCGGAGCGAAGCCAACATTGAAAAGTTCGAAAATCGAATGCTTCCAAACGAAAAAAAAGAATGCAGCCACAAAAAAAGAATGCACAAGCACATCATTCTTCAAAAAAAGAGAGACACGTCACGCGCTGCGTCACCAAAAGACGTCACCGTTCAGAAGAAAAAGAATGCAGCCACAATAAATGAGAAATGCTCTTGGAGATCATTCGGACGCGTCACAGCTCCGGGGAGGAACTGAAGAAAGCTCGCCCAGAAGCCAAGACAACTGCAGTACCCTGGACAGGCTTCCGGACCCGTGTGGCGGTGCATGTAATCAAACGATGGACTCCATCCAGTGTGAAACACACCACTATAATAGTTTTAGTACTCTGAGATTTGCAAAGCGGCAAATCCTTGCCATTTGGTTTGTGGGGCTTTCTTGAGAAAGCCGCCATCATCACGTGACGGACCCGGTTTGATGAGCGCGGCTGTTGAATCCCTTCGCTGTGTCACAAGGGTTGGTAATACATAGTCCTCGAAAGCACCAATATGCGCGCGATACTCTGGTACCCAAATGCGTAACAAAACCAACGATTATGGATTCTGCGGTCGCCCTAGAGCTCGTTCGGACTAACCAAACAAGACACAAACCCCATTGCGCCCACTATAAGAACCACTTTCGCCAGGGACATTAGGAGACTGACCGCGTGACTTGCGTTACTGGTCATATGAGACCCGTCAAACACGACTAGTCTCAGCCACAATCGGCGAGGGCCAGTGCCCGTGGCGGACCGCAAGCCCTATCACTAGACGGCGAAGCTTGTGGCGCCCAACGCGTCTCACCATATTGACCCTAACGGGTGTGGAGAAGAAGAGCTCACGTTGGCTCGCCGATCAGTATTCGGATATCACCACCAAGGTTACTACAGCCCGTAGCGGTGGTTGATTGGGCAGACGCAGATTGGAGTTTGTGGTGGTCTCGCATGATTCGTTTTATGGCGGTGTTTACCAGTTGTCTGTAAACGCTTTTTCGAGGAGGTTTTATTTTGATCAGCGTTTCTTGGGTTTCACATGGATTTCGGTACTGTTGTGCATGTCGGAATCCATATTTGAAACGGATTTTTTTTCTGAAACGAAGAAAGATGATCGTTTGACTTTATGGCTGGAGAATCCCATTTTGGGATTTCCAAAACGCGACAAGACGGAAGAAAATGGAAATAATGAGAAATCCGTTTGCGTGGCCGTTCCGCGATTGCTAGGTACAACTGCGTGACATGCAGTCAATGACTTCCTCCTCTAGGATAGCATAGCCATCTAATGGCGGTGCCCTGTGCACAGCACAGGCGGTTGAACTACTGCGCAGCATGAGAACTCGTCATGATCTGTTTGTCATGCTGTGCAGTGCAAGTGCCAGTTAGACCTCCAACTGAAAATTCATCGTGTTGACCTGAACAAAACCAGAAAGCCCCAGAGAAATACAGAGATCCAACCGATCGTGTGTGCCGTGCGGTCTTTCTCGTGGGTGACACCGACTGTCATAAACACGATTTTTTCGCTCAACTCCTAAAATGAGTTTGTTTTGGTTTTTTTGGGGAATTTCGCCCACCAGATGCTTTGGGTGGTGGTCCAACCCGAGCAGCTGGATGGAACGCACGTCAAGTAAATTCACGTTCCCCTTCTGTTACAAATACCAACTAGGGTTTCGGTTCCAAGTGAGATCCACCCTAAAATGAGCTTTTTGAAGCAAGTCTCGTTTTTGAAACGAGCCAACAACAAGAAGGAACCAGGGAATCAGGAGAACGGCTCTTCTCGCTCAATGTCCGGCTGCTGGACTGCCTGTCACGACCAGTCTCCACATGGAGGAGGAGTCCTCCTCCGCTCCTCCTCCTCCTCCTCCTTGCTCCGCCATCATCACTGCGCCGCCAATTGTCCGGGACTACTCAACCTTCTCGATCACCGCGAGATCTCCCCCAAGCGACCGGCGTTTTCCCTACCGCCGCGCTTATCTATTCGCGCCGCAGAGAGACCCACCGCCGCGGTCCGGGGCATCTCTCTCTCTCTCTTCATCTCTCCATTGCGTCTGCGCTATTGGTCGTCTTGACCCACTTTGCGAAATCCGCCCACGACTGCTGTTCGACCGCTCGTCGGCTCGTCAAGAGTTCAGTCGGTCCATCCATCCATCCATCCACGCATTGCAGTGTGTCGCACGACGAGGCGTGGCAAGAAAAAAAAACTCTCTCGCAGCTTCCCCCGGCCCCGCCAAATCTCTCTATCTTCTTGTTCATCTGGCAATCTTCGCCACCGCCAAGAAGGAAACAAAAACACAAAAAACGCGACCAGACGCAACGGCTGATCAACGCCGCCGTCTCTCTCTGGCCATCGCCTCGGTCTTTCACGCGATTGCTGCGTTTCTCTCTCTTTCTTCTCTTCTTTTCTCGTGGTCGTCGTCTCGCAGTCTCCTCGTCTCCTCGTGTCCCGCGTGGCATTTCGCGAATAGTACCACAGACCATGGCGCTCGACAAGTTCCCTGTTGACGAGAGCGCACTCCCTCGCGTCGAGATCTCGCCCAAGAAACTCGACGAGTGGAAAGAAGTCGCCCACGACGAGATCCAGCGCGCACTGAGCAATCGCCACTCGTGGTACAATGCCTTTAAAGACAAGATCCGTGACGGCTTTGACATGATTGCCGACCGCCCGAACCTCAAGGCGTTTGTACGGCCCGTGCCCAACTCGAACGACAAGGACCTGCTCATCCGCTCGACGTTTGACAATGTCTCGCTTGACGACATTGGCTATGGGCTGTACGCTGAAACGTCTTATGACATGCGGTGCGTGTTTGCGCACATGTATGAAGACAATTTCCTCGATGGCGGCATTCTCCACACACACGAGACGCGCACACAAGACGATCCGCTCCATTTTGTGGGCCTGCGCTGGATCGCGTTCCGCTCGCCGGCGCCCAAGATTGTGACGTCACGGGATTTTGTATTTTTCTCGTACGAAGGCACGACAGTCGACGTCAAGGGCGAGCGCGTCGTGTTTCGATTCCTGCGGACAATGCCCATGGAAGACGTACCCGTCGATTCGTCCAAGCTGCCACCGCTCGTGCGCGGCAAGATTTCCAATTTACATATTTACCGCCAGAACGGCTCCCACGTCGAGGCCTATGTCAAGGCCATGCACTCGAACGCGGGCAGCATGCCGTCCTATGTCGTGACCAAGACCATTTCGTTCATGTACCCGGGCGTGACCAACATGGAGACGATTGGTGATGCGCGTGCACTCATGCGGCAAGGGCTCACGCGGCTTAATCCGTCGCGCGCATCGGCCCAATCGAATGCGAGCCTGGCGTCGTCGTCAAGCTCGGTCTCGTTATTAAGCCAGTCGGTCGGTCCGCGCGGACCCACGAGCCTCGCGTCGGCCAATGCCTGCGGCGTATGCTACCACAAATTCAAAATGACGCGGTCCAAGCGCCAGTGCCACGGCTGCTCGCGCACCGTCTGCAAAAAGTGTACGCGCAGCCTGTGGTTTTTCGACGAGCAAAAGCAAATGTCGGGCACGGGCGTGGTCAAGCTGCGCTTCTGCCACAACTGCACGCGCCACGCGCGGACCGAGGCCAGCTTGTCGCGGTCGTCGCTCGAAAAAACACCGCTCGCGGCCAAGTACGGCAGCACGAGCAGCAGCAGTGGCACGCCGCGCACGACGTTCCCCATGGACGGCAGCCGCAGCGGTAGCAGCGCGAGCCTGTCGAGCCAGGGCAGCAGTTTACTGGCACGCACACCTTCCCACGACAGCACTGGCGGCGGCCAGTACAATTACCCACGCACGCCATCCTACGACAGCAATGGTGGCGGCTCGTATAACTATCCGCGCACACCGTCCCACGACAACAACACACACAGTCCGAGTCCTCGCATCCCTCGCGTCCCGAGCCACCAGAATGTGCCGCGCGGCGTGCGTGGCACGAGCCGCACGAGCCACGCGAGCCAGGCGAGCCAGGCCAGCTCGCACCACTCCAAGACGTCGTCGTCGTCCCACACGCGGTCCCAGCCCGAGGCCGAGTTCTCGGACGAGGAAAATGGTGACGACGATGTGCTCGATCTCCACGACGGCTCGTTTGCGATCCAGCCGACGTCGTCGCCGCCGGCCAAGCCGTTTGCGTCATCCACGCTCATGAGCTTCAAGAGCACCAAGAGCTCGTCGACGAGTAGCAGTGCCGCGACCACGTTTTCCAGCAGCCAGTTCGGCGGTGGAAGCTCGACGCCGACCACGAAATTCGACAGCAGCCAGGTCGTGAACGCCTTTGACGGCAGCCCCGTCGCCACGGCCAATCCGTTGGAGCGCACGTTCATGGGTCCGTACTCGAACGTGAGCATCCCCATTATGCCCGAGGCCGGCGACTCGGAAAGCGAATTAGGGGAACCTGAAGACCTCGAAGACTTTGGCGATTTCCACGACTCGGACAGTGACGACGAGCTCGTGATTAATGACGTTGGCGACAATGACGGTGACTTTGACTTGGAGCACATTGGCGGCATTGTCAACCACACGGGGCTCGATGATCCCAGTTCGTTCCGCGACACGAGCGACTCGTATTCCGACGCCTACAGCATTATCGACTCGGACGACTACTCGATCGCCGGTAGCTTTTCGTACGACATGGGGCCGCAGTCGTTCATGGACGATTTCGGCACGGGGTCGTTTTCGTTTGACGTTGACGACAACGGTCCGATCAGTACGTCCGACCACGTGCTCTCACGTGGCTCGTTTGTGCCGCTCACGATGCTGGTCGACAAGCCGTCGATCGTCGCGCAGCAGTTTGCCTCGACCATGGGGCCCGGCTCGCGCCCGCACGCGGCCGCGCCCGTGCCACAGCTCACACAGCGTCGCCTGCCGCCGCAGCTGCAGCCGACGCTACGCAACTATGCATCACCGCCGGGCACGCCACCGCTGGGCGAGCCAATCGAGTTTGACGGCTCGGCGACCATGCCCCTCCAGGGACGAGCCGCGAGCCGCACGAGCTCGACACCCAATTTGCTCGCGTACGGCATGACCAAGCGCACGAACCGTCCGGGCGGCCTGGGCATGGCACCGATTCGACGAGCGACCTCGGGCACGGGCCCGGGCGGGGCCGGTGCCGGTGGTGTGATTATTAACGGAGTGAACCACGCCGTGCTGTCGCCCGGTGCGTCTCGCAACGGCAGCGAGCAGCTCGCGACAGACTTTCACGCGCGCATGCACCTCCACGAGACGACCAGCAGCGGTGGCAATTCGCCCATGCTGCGCTACTATGGGAGCTGAGACATTACAATATACTTATCAAACGTGACCCAATTTGCACAGCACTTTTTTGCAAACTCGGGATTTGGCGCCATGTTTCTGGAGACCTTGAAGTTGAACCGTACGATTGGGCCTCATCATCCCTTTCATCGTCATATGGAGGGGCTGGACGAAAATGATTGTAATACGTACAGTATTGCGATCACCAACTATTTTTTCCGGCCCCACCCAATGAGGTTTCACCTCGCTATTAATAAATTAGACCTACTGGTTACTCTAAATCAGGGTTACCCCCTAGCAGCCCAATCGCGAGAGCTGTTCATGTCCGTCTCAGACGGCTTTGTTCTACAGCTGTATAATAAATAATACTGCCAGATTACCCATCAGGACATGGGTATTCGCTCAGCTGGCAGCATAAAATAGCCCTCGCGATGTAAATTATAGGGGGTTCCAACCCTGATCTAGACCCTCTATTCGGTATTGACATCGGTTTTATATATAGCAAACATGGGTTACCAACTCTAAATTAGGGTAGTTA